>JAJKLF010000018.1:600000-812536 GCA_022984865.1 Hypomontagnella submonticulosa
TCAGGCGGAACATGTCCCCCCTAACAGCAGCCGGGATTCAATGCATCTGGCTGGTCTGACCTCTATCGGATCACGAGGAGTGAACCGGTCGCCATCCCCGATAAGATCGCCGGTTTCCTCGCAAGGACCCGAGACCTCGCCACCGAACAGCATCTCCGGGTCTATCAAGGGATTGAGCATGTCCCCTGTACGAAAACCGCTTGGAAGCCCGACGTCTGCAGAGCACAGCCTTTCGGTGAACGGGGATCTCAACATCGAGACCATGTCGCAAGCCCTGAGACGTACCGGTAGCACCGACCTCAGTGTTGCTCGGAGTCTCCCCGTTAGCCCCATCGAGGGCCCCTCACGCTAATCGAGTGAGCATACTTATCCAAACCTGCCTTTCTACTTGAGAGACAGCGAACTACAAGATTGCGACATGTTTAAGGGTTGCACCTTTCGGCGAACCCCTATTTTTGGACCCGTTTAGTTATTCGGATTTTTGGAGGTGCGACAACTCATGGATACCGTTTGATACTTTTTGGGGAGGCAGAGAGGGAGACACAATTTGGGCAAATGGAGTTGGTAGATATGTGGGTTAAGGCGAAGGCTTTCTTATTTTTCGTTCACGCGAGCCGCGAAGGGGATACCATTCTCGATGAATCGGGTTTTTTTTCTTCGTTACTACTGCTAGCAGATCGTGCTAGATCCTTAGGGAAAGGGTGTCGGCGGCATGAGTCATTATGGGCTATCGATTTTTCGGGCGAACGAAGGAGCCACGACAAGGGTTTTTGTCCGTTTTTATAACACAGTTTATATTCCCCCGGTGAGCATCCGGCAAAAGCAGCAGCAGGATGTGGAACAAAAGTTGTACATAGGTAGATACGCTGCTCTCGACTGCATCGCGCAATCTCGCCGCCAATCAACTATTTTATCTGCCCCTTAACGTACCTTGATGTGTTCTGGTTTTGTCATACCTATTCTGTAGGGCCCTAGGGGTTGTGCCTCCCTTACGCGACTTGCGTCCGTTAGACGATGCCATGAAACCACGATATAGAGCCACCCAGTCATGTATACTCAGAACCCAGGACCAGGGGAGGTAAGCACCGGATAGATAGAAAACACAGCTGCTGGTAAGCCTTGACGACTATCTACGTCGTCCCAGGATTGTGTCAGTATCAGGAACCCGATCAAAATCTGTCACCCCTCAACTCTTGCGAGGAGCTCATATCTCACACCGCTGGGTCGGCGAGTCCGTGAAGTTGTGTCTTTAGTCGCGTTTCCTATTCCACTGGGTAGATTACCTACCTGGATAGATGCACGCGTGCATACATTAGCTTCGACTGAGCGTGTTGTAAATAGGAGTTGACACGCAGAAGCGAAATTCTCACATGATTTATTACCGAGTTTGGGTTTTCATCATCAAAAACTCTCTCCAATTTCAATTTCGGTCGTCCTTCCTATGTATGATCGTGGACCGCAGTACGTAATCTCTAACAAGGCTCATATTCCTTTAGGTACCTTCCGGATGTGGGGTGGGCATCGTTATATTGGCCCGGGAACTCCGTGACTTAAATCCGACTTCGTTTCAAGGATTCTCGTTGACAGAACGAGGCGAGCCAATTCTTCGACAGATGCTGAATGTTTCATCGATGGATCATCCCCGGATCTTCTTCTAATCTTCTGTCGTCCAATGTCCCCCTATTTTTGATATCTTCTTCGCTGACGTTGCTAACACTTGGTGGCTTGTTGGTGGCTGCCTGCCTCGACAGATGCAGTAGTTGACTAAAATCTACTTCGTAGCACATGTGGATAGACTCCTTTGGGCTAGGGGATGAAGAAAACGCCTAGCAGGGTCGCAGGGAATAGCGCCGCAAAGACACGAGACACAGACCCAAGGTAGCTTACTCATAATGAACACTCATACATACGCACGTACAATGTGTACGTCCTTAATAGAGGCTTGTTGTTTCGAACCATTCATCTGATTTGTCGAACATGATGATTTTTTCACTTCTTTCCAGAATACGCGGAATCGAAGATACCATAGCACGACGAGGGATCAACCGCACATGTTACATTGGACGATAGATCCCTACCCGTGCATAGCGACAGAAATGTGGCTTCGGCTGATCACTGCGGAACGGACCATTTCAACTCTCTCCTTGCAAGGACCAGGTAGCGAAATGGGGTTGACCCGAATCTGTCATGTTATCACACTTGCCACCATGTCCATTCGCGAATTGTAAGCCGAGGAAGACAAAACTGATCTTCTCCTTGATGACGAAATAATTCCCGTGTGCTATTCCTCGGGGGTCGGATATCGGATGCTAACTTACGGTATTAGGTGTATCGTACGAGGCGTCCAACATACTGTACGGCTTCCTCATGATTTACCTACTGTAGATAATTCTAGGTGCGGTGGCATTTCACACGGATGTGCACCGCAGGGCTTGAGATAGAAGCATACCGGACGCATGTGTATGCACACAGGTTTCATGGAACTGATGCAAGGGATCCGGGAAGCTGGATAAGGCAACACAAGACGGGCACGTTGCGCAGGTCGCAGAATCAGAAAGGTCGGTGGTGGCATTCGTCAGTCATACCCCAAACGCGAGGCGTCAGTTCATGATAGGCTCCCTGAGGTTTACAACGAAACATGCATATCTTGCCAATTTCGTACCTACAGTACCTGAGAAGAGGCTTGCATCCGAATTGACGGGACATATGTTACATTGTAAGCGACCAATAAGGGTTGTTACCCGACGAAGATGTTTATGCTTGCTGGGAGGGCTGGGAGAGTCAGTCGAGAATCTCGATTCAGGACGGCAAGGTTCGATATCAGGAACTTTTTTCGAGACACTGACTGGCGCGGCCGGTGAGCTGATAAACCCCCACACCTCAAGAGCCGTAGGAAGGGTTAAAAAGAAAGAAGCGAACTTTTGCTTATCGTTCTTTCGATCCATCCAGCCTGCCTGGTCGCTTTTATTCCCCCGTGGAAGCACGTAAGCGTACGAGACAAGCCAATAGTTGAAGCAAGGCTTTACTTATCTATTCACATGCACCATGCCCATCAGAATAATGGCTCCAAGGACAACCTATTGCTATTTCATTCCGTGTAACATACATCACGGGTGCCCTGTTAGCAATCATCAGGCCATATCGGCATACATACTATGTACCGGGGCGTCTAGTGGAGGCGTTGTCATCACGGCTTCTACCGTGACGAGACGAGCCAAGTACCGAAGGATCATTATTCTCGCCGTGGTCGTTACTTTTGAGACTTCCAGGGTACTAATCTGCTCAGACTACTACTGGGTATGGATAGGATCTCGGATATTGTGATACACAACTAAGAGTGCCAGGTACTCTCAGAGAATGCCTCTGCTCATCCTTTCCTATAACTCACCATGTACATAGTAACTCGTCGCCTCACCGCTTGGCTGTCCCCATCAATACCGAGTGTAATATGAAAACCAGTCCAAAGGGACCATCTCATGGGGGGACGATGGCGATAGTGGCGGTGTTATTCCATTATGTTGTACATATGCGCAGATATGTAAGGCACATGTAAGTAGTCAAATAGCAATCCGTTCTTCGAATTTTGAGGACAGTAGGAAAAGATGATAGGTAATTTTGATTCAACTGCGGTTACCAGGATATCGACTATACTATAAATAACATTATAATTCTAGAAGAAGGTTAGGCTAGCTATTCGACTAGCGTAGTCTCGCTGGGGAGGTGCAACTAACTCTCCATAGTCGCAATAATTTACAGCAGGCATCCCCAGCACTGAAAATCAACGAAGGAAGGGGACATGGAAGCTATAATGTGCAAATGAGTAATGGATAATCGGCTTTTTCTTTCTATCAAACCATATTCCACCTTTTCTTCTCAACCCCATCTCATTTGATATCTTCCCACTACTCGATTGGCCTCAAGTTCGCATCTGAAACAATCATTTTGGGTTTTAATTAGAACTGTTACTTACGGAAACTGGTCTTCCTTATTTGTCGTCGCACGTCTCCCCCCAAATTACCTGGCCGGTAGCTTGCCGTCTCTACCTTGAACCTGGACCGGGGATCCAATCGTCGCACGCCAATGGTTCAGAATGAGCAGCGGTCCTGCAGATAATACTCCGACCTTCGCTGTGCAAATCCAGAAGCTCCAGAACCCATAGAACCCAGAACCCAGAACCCAGTTGCCCACAGAATCCATAGAATCCGTAGAACCCCAAGAAACAACCCCAGAGCCGGACCTGCTCTTCCTGCATAGCCTTTGACCAGCCTTTGACCACTTAACGAGCGAGTAGAACGACACACTGAGCCCTCTGCTGTGCCCTCCTGACCGTCCCCTAATGCGAGCCGAACCCGGCAAACAGTTCAAGCTTGAACCACTCGACGACTTGCCCACACCTCAATTAGTATTTTCTGAAAGCTTACCGGTTCCCGCAATCCCTGACCCTCATTATTCCACGTGCCGTATGGGTACCACTCGACGGGACACAGCCAGAAAATAGGAACAGGCACACGATATTTATGATATTATGATAATATCCGCAAGAAATTACACACTTACTGAATCCACTGCAAAATCCGCGCCGCCGAGCCTCGAATCTACGCAGGTTGCCTTATTATTATGCGCCGACCTGCCTGCCGACCTACGTAGCTTGCCCTCGAAACTTGCATTATCCTTCTAGAATGTCCATAGCCATCCCCCGATGGCAGCTTGTGAACGAGACGTCCTCCGCCCTCGATTTATGACAGACCACCATTCCATGCAATCCCAGTTCGCGACATCTCGTTGGTGAAAGAGGTGGATGGCCGTGACGACTACGCATGTAACGACGAGGCACGACATCGATCCTTCCCATCTGCGCACCACCGGCCCGGCACTCGATGCTCCAATTCACCCGTCTCGATGCCTTCGAAACAACGGATTCGCGGTATCTCCCCACCTCCGGAGGTGAGAGGAGATACTCACAGCGATCACATCGACAACCTTACAGACTGGTCCATAGCTACTGCGGGAGACACGCTGCCGCCGGGTGCGGAATGGGCAGCGAACGACAATAAGCGCACGACCCTTAGGACCAATGTCAACATGCAGGAGACTAGCATTAGGACGGTTACACCTGAACCAGGCGAGAACGGCCACGCCACGGACACGAGCAACATCGCACAAGCGACCCGGGGACTTGGTACCGCCTCGCCGCAGCAAAGTTCGCCTAGGTCTATACCTGGCGGAGAAAGGAGGAGGCAGGGTATCGTATTTAACGATGCCTTTAATGACTCTTTTGAAGGTGCCTCCTCCAGCCCGCCGTCGCAGCAGCAGCAGCAGCAGCAGCAGCAGCAACAGCAGCAGCAACAGAGCGCTGCCCTCAGACCGCGCACGCATACTATGGATGGTGCGCTTGCGCTGCGACAGCAGACTACATCTCCTACGGCTGATAGTAGGCACAGAGTGGGATCTTTCTCATCATCAAGCTCCCGGGCTGTCGTAGATATCGACATTCGCCCCCCGCCGACTGTACTCGAATCAGTGGGCTATCCCTCGGTTGCACCAACCAGACCACCAGATCTAAAAATTCCCCAATCTTCCAGCAAGGAGAAAAAGTCTTCCAACAGGCGCTTAATCAAACGTGGCTCTTCTCGTCCTACCTCTCCCCTGGTATCTCCACCGCCGTCCGTGGATTCGCTACCCCTTCCGATACCTACGGACGATGCGAATAAAATTCTATTACTAATGAAAACCCTATGCGGCCGCATGAAGGGAGAAGTTGAATACCAAGCCGAACACAACGGGCCCTGGTACAGTGGAATATGTTATATCGACGAAGATCGGGGCAGTTTGCTCCTCGATCCTGGTCAGAGCGGGCCATTCCATATTCCGGTGGTCGCCGACCTTCGTGGCTGCAGGGTACTCCCCGTTGATGGTCCGGATGACAAAGGAAAGTGCCTGGAGATTCTGAACAATAAGATGGGTGTTGAGCTACTACTGCGACCTTCTTTAGCCGATGAATTCGACCTGTGGCTCGCTAGCTTACTCTGCTGGCAACAACTACGTCCCAGCGCAGTGAAATTTGCCAACGGCAGAAGCGCCAACTCGCCGGGTTCCAGTCGGACGGAAATGAGGAGGCGAGGGTCTACGGCCGCTGGAGGGCCGTCCTCGAAAGACGCTACTATCATCAAGGTCGGCAAGGTGATGCTGTGGGACAAAGGCACACCTACGTCACCACGCGCAATCGTGAAACGCCCATCCACCCGAGATCTCCGTTCGGGCTTGACGTCGTGGAGGAGGGTCTCCTGCATTCTACAGGATAACGGCGAGTTCAAACTCATGACCGAAAATGATGTGGCGGTACTTTCGATTATCGAGCTGTCCCAGCTATCCCGCTGTGCCATACAGCAACTGGATAGGTCTGTCTTGGACGAGGAATACTGCATTGCCATCTTCCCAATCTACTCATCTACATCCAAGCAACTTTCGATATTCCGGCCCGTGTATCTGGCTCTGGACTCCAGAGTCTTATTTGAAGTTTGGTTCGTGCTCCTACGAGCGTTCGCCGTACCAGATTTATATGGCCTCGAAGCATCTGCAGATCAGATTACCGAAATACGGGAGTTTGAAAAAGATTTTGAGGGGCAGTTATTCCGCTTGGAGAAGACTATCCAGATCAGAGTCACGGAGGCGAAGATAAGAAAAGCGGTCACGCTCCCAGAACACCATGACCGCCACTCCAAAGATCGAGATCCCCTGACGGGGAATTACCTCGCCGAGGTCATATTAGACGGCGAGGTTCGGTCCCGCACCACGACGCAGACCGATACAAAGAATCCATTTTGGCGGGAGTTCACCCAATTTACGGAACTGCCTACCACGTTACCATATCTATCTGTTATCTTGAAGCGAGTCGACGGAAACTTAGAAAGCTTTAGTCATCAACTACAGGCCTCTCTAGGTCTCCCAAAGACTGGTAATTTGACGGAGGTCCTATGCGGATCGGTGGATATACCCTTAGACAAGTTAGAGCGAGCAAAGGATCATGAACAGTGGTTCCAGGTTTGCGACGAGAAGCAGGAATCTATAGGGAGCATGTTCGTCAAGGTCAATCATGACGAACTTGTTGTCCTTGGAGCAAAAGATTACGAGCCGCTATCCGAACTTCTCCATAAATTCAGCGTCGGCTTGACGAGTCAGATCGCCCTGGCGATACCTTCTGCCATGCGACGGCTTGCGGAGTTGTTCTTGAATATATTCCAGGTGTCGGGAAGTTCCAGTGAGTGGCTTATGGCCCTCGTTGAAGAGGAGATCGATGGGATTGGAAGCCAAAATAGCGTAAAGAGACTGCGCTTCAGTCGGCGATTAAAGTCAAACGAGTCTTCCAACTCCGCTAGCGACAGAGATCAACTCGTCCGCGACATGAGATCGTTGGCGGGAGAAGCGAACCTCCTATTCCGGGGTAACTCCTTGCTCACTCAAGCATTGGAGTTTCACATGCGCCGTTTAGGGAAGGAATTCTTGGAGGAGATCTTAGCTGACAAGATATTTGAGATCAACGAACTCAACCCGGATTGCGAAGTAGATCCGAGCAGAATTCAGCATAGCGACGAGATACAGCAACACTGGGGTCAACTGGTGCAATTGACCACTGAGGTCTGGGAGTGCATCGCCGACTCTGCAACAAAATTACCGCTCGAGCTGCGCCAAATTCTGAAATACGTTCGAGCCGTCGCGGAAGATCGGTACGGTGACTTTCTCCGCACTGTCAACTACACGAGCGTCTCGGGCTTTCTATTCCTTCGTTTCATCTGCCCGGCTATATTGAATCCAAAGCTCTTCGGCCTCCTACGGGACAACCCCCGGAGTCGAGCTCAGCGAACATTGACTCTTATAGCCAAAGGACTTCAAGCTCTAGCGAACCTGTCCACATTTGGCAAGAAAGAGAGCTGGATGGAACCTATGAACAAATTCCTCGGCATCCATCGGCAGCCTTTCAAAGACTATATCGACCAGATGTGTTCGATCCCAACTGAGCGCAATCTTATTACTGTCCCAGCCTCATACTCGACTCCCATCACAATCCTTGGCCGCTTGTCGCCCATATCTAGAGAAGGCTTTCCCTCTCTGCCGTACCTCATCGATCATCCTAGGAACTATGCAGCCCTAGTCAAACTCTGGCTCGAGACAAGCCACAAATCAACAGCCACAGATCCTTCGGATTTTGATGCTGAATTGGCCGAATTCCATGCGATATGCTTAGACCTTCAGAAGCGCTCCGACGAATGTCTCGCCAGAGTCGAATCACTTCGTGCTGCCGAGGAAGAATCTATAGCCACAGAGGACTTAACCGAGACGTTCGATAAGGCATCCCTCATGGATTCGGTCAATTTATCATATGGGAGTCAAACGACATGGACGGAAAACGACCCATATCGGCCCCCAGGCTCATCCGGCAGCGAGCCGGATGGCGGAGATCGAGCATCAGCGTTCCGGAACTTCCATAGAGAAGGGAGGCCCCTTCGCCACGTATCTGATAGTATAGACATGTCAAACCCAATGGCAACAATACGAGCGAAGGCCGGGCACGCAAGAAACCCGCGTAGTTTCCTACACGGCCTGATAAGCGGTAAGAAGGAAAAGGGGAAGGAAACGGCGGGATCATCCACGGTGCGAGAGAAGAGCAGGGACAAGGAGGATAAAGGTAGCAGGGGCATTCTGGGGACCTTTTCGGAGTCTTGGCAGAGCGACGCGAGCTCGAGGCACTAGTTACGCCCCAACTCCGCGGAACCATACCCGTACGCGAAATCGCGGATCCGATTGCAGCAGGAGCCGAAGCGTTCCCGAACTCGACTTACGAAGCGGCCGCCTACTCCTAGCGCTGACGGATTAGCCGGCGTCTTAGGGTTGCGATGAAAGGAGTTGGTTAGCACGCACCATCGCATTGCCGTGCGAGATTTAGAAGACATAGGCTAGTACGGGAGGACGTCGCGGCTCAATGGGAACGTACTTGATGAGGCTTAGTTTCGGAGACATGCTTGGTGCTTATTCCCTTCAGGGACAGAGTCTTGTTTCTGGATTTTTTCATAACGGCTGGCTTTGGTAGATGAAAAAAAGAGACCATTGGGGAGGCCTTCTCGATTGGGCTTGCAAGGGGGGAGGCAGAGGCAAGTCTGGTTAAGGCCTTGCTTGTTTGCCTTACCCTTTGCTGTATTTTTTACAATGACACGGAGCAGAAGAGCATTTTTAACGACCATATATCAGACTCACATATATCACATATCTATCACGCTGTTATTCATACATGAGGGAGTGTGCGGAGTTTGTTGTAAGAGAGAGAGAACAAAACTTCGATAGAGAGAATTCAAAATTTGGAGATGTAAAAGAGTAAAATGCTGTTCTATCTGCCATGCTCAGTTCTCGTAGCGCGCATACTTGTCTTTTCTGCTTGGTTATATGAAGATATGAAGACTCATAGTAGGAACGCTCACTTGGTAGGGCAAGTATCCTGGATCCGAGGTCATCTATAGGAATATCTGTATGGTTTGTCCTCATATTGGTGTTGGAATCCCCCCCGGGGGAGGGGGGGTTATAAAATATCTGTAGGTGTCTTCATTGCGGTCTTAGCGCTGAGGGCCGCTATAATAGTGGTAGGTTGTAGCGTATGTCGGCGAAATATTTTTTCTAAGTCTAATCTTCGCAAAGCTATTTTTGAGGATTTGAAATTAGTATTAATAGAAAATACGATTCTCGGTTAAGCGATCGAAAAAAATTGGATGGTATTTATGGGATTAATTACTAACTTCCAAGGTCGGTTGAGATATTCAACGATAAAGGTAAAATCGGCGTTGGACATGCTATGAGAAAAGTTCGATATAGTGAGTTGTGTCACTGGGCAGCGCTAATAGGAATCAGACCTAACCCCTATATTGTCACCCATCTCCTTGTAGTCTCGTCTATAGCTAGTCCTACGGCCTTAACGGACTCTATAAACTGGCGGATTATTTGTTTTTATTCATTTAACTACCGACTACCTACTTATATCGGGAAATCTAGGCTGCGAGCAGACAAGAGGATGGTGATCCATTATTGCAAGCTCCCAATTACGGGTATAGAGTACTCGGGAAAGGGGAAAAAGCGCCAGAACGCCTTGCTCCTCTTTCCTTGCGCTCCCAAACCGTGCGTTGAATAGGTAGTTTTTTATTTCTTCCTCGTTTAACCATAGACCTGCTCACTCTTATGCGCCTAGATAGAAGCCAACGCGTAAGGCAGACGGATACTTAATAGCACCCGAACGGCGTCAGTCGAACCTTCTCACCAGATCCCCCCCTATACTCCTGTTTTCCCTCTCCCATGGTATATCCTAGGCGCCCAAACACGTATGCAAGTCCCTTTTCTCTCTTGTTTTTCTAAGTGGCGGAAAGACGGAAGTGGACAAAGGATCTCAGAATCATGCGAAGAACTTCTTGTACGCGGCCTTCTCCTTAGCCAGACGGGCGGCGGCCTGCTTCTTGACGGTATCGAGCTCCTTGGTAATAGCGGCATCGCCAGGGACCAGCTTCTTCGCCTGTTCCAGAGCCGCAATAGCAGCGTCCTCATCCTTGAGGTGGATGAGCGCGACACCCCGACGGTACAGCGCCTTCGCCTTCTCCGCGTCCGAGACACCGGGTACGTTGAGGGCGGCAGCGGCACTACGCTCCGCCTCGTCCCAGGCCTCGAGCTTGAGGTTGAGCAGCGCCGAGTTGCAGTTGAGGCTGAAGCGCAGGGCGTCCAACTTCTGTTGCAACTCCTTCTCCTCATCCTTAACCTCGGGCTCTTCGTTCAGGTATCGCAGACCCTTCTGGTACTTCTCAAGCCCGCCTAGCACGTCGTTCGCCTTGAACGCCTTGTTGCCGAAGTCCTTGCAGTCGCTGGCGACCTGCAGCACGCGCGCGGCGGTCAACGGCTGCTCGGCCTCGTCCTCCGGGAAGTCCTCGTACTGATCGCCGTACGCGTCCGGGGCCTTAACTTCGGGTGCGGCAGCGGCAGCGCCTGAGAGCTCGCCGCAGTCTGCGATGGTGGCGTCGTGAATCGGCCGGTCGTTGTTTGTGCGCAGGTTCTCGATCTGACGCACTACCGACTTGCCCGACTTGACTTCGCCGAAGACGACGTGCTTCCCGTCGAGATGGGGCGTAGGGACGGTTGTAATGAAGAATTGCGAGCCGTTGGTGCCTACAGAGTTACAATTGTAAGTATGGCGTTACCAAATGTAAGAAAGGACGGTCGTGAGATAGCAAGGGGACTTACCAGGACCAGCATTGGCCATGCTAAGCAGGAAGGGACGCTCGTGCTTGAGGTCGAAGTTCTCATCTTCGAACTTCTCGCCGTAGATGCTCTCGCCGCCGGTACCATCGCCTGCGGTGAAATCACCACCCTGGACCATGAACTGCTTGATGACACGGTGGAAGATGCTGCCCTTGTAATGGAGGGGTTTACCACCCTTGCCGAGGCCCTTCTCGCCCGTGCACAGAGCGCGGAAGTTCTCGGCCGTCTTGGGCACGACATCGTTGTATAGCTCGAAGGTGATGCGGCCAGCGGGCTTGTTAGCGATGGTGACGTCGAAGTAGACGTAGCTGCGCTTATTCGATTCCGCCATCTTTTGCAGTTCTCTCTCTGTGTGCGTGGGTTAGACTGGTAGGTATTGTGGTGTGATGTGGGATTATGTGGTGAGGAATAGGCACCAGTGAAGAATGCGATTGTTGCTGTTTGAAGATTCTCGGCGAGGATCTGAAACTGAAAGGTGTAGGTAGTCACTTACGAGATTCTGGGGAAAGGATGTGAATGTTTAGAAGAGAAGCAGGAAAGAGTTGTTTGCGGCTCTCAGGAGCGATAGGAATGTACCGTGTGCACTTTACAGTCGCCTAGAATCAGCTAGAGGTGAAGCTTTCCCTGCGTAGAAGCTTCTAGGTAAACGCAACCGCGGGGCTAAGGCGGGGTCCTACTGCTGCAAGGAGGGTCTTGTGCAACCATAACTTTTCTAGCCAATCACGGCGGACTATATACTATTAAGAGCTACTATATGTAAGGCTGAAGTTAGACCTCAGCGTTGTATTCTCAGACTAGCATCAACATTATACTTCCTGCATGTACGCATAGTATTTACTGTTAGGTAGTCCATCTAGCCACTCGAGCTGGTGATTTGTGCGACGAAACGGGAAGACATTACTGCAGAGCAGTAGGAAGGGGGACCCTTACCGACCTCTCAGTAGGCAATGAAGGATAGGCTAAACAACGAAGCGGCCGCATCTAGAACGGAAGCACCACTTTCGTATTTACAAGTTGCGAAGATAAGTACGAGATGGGAAGAATTATGGTATACGGTTAGAGGCGTCGATTAAGCAGAATAATAATATACTATACACATCTCTACCGGTTACAAATACCAAAACCGATTCCTTCAGGACAGGAAGTTCTGGGTTATACAATTTACGATTGCTTTTCTTACGCCCAACTAGGTAGCGGCTATCGATATTTTCAAGTTGGGGGTTCAATCTCGGCATTATTACCACTCAAATGCAGATCAAAGTGTGCATACGAAGTACTAGCAACCTCAATGCTAAGAATGCTTGATCAAGTATATAATACTTACAGTTGATGGCTTGGAAGCTTCCGTCATATGATATGCTATACCCTCAAACATAAATTTAATACCGTGACATGAAACCTCGTAACTCTTCGATATCGCATATGTAACTGACAGTTCTTTTACACTAGCTCGTATTAGCGTGCGAGTCCCTCTTCATAGCCACCACACGGAGGGTCCGTTACTAAAAGATTTCGTAAATCATGGATCTTTAATGGATATACCAAGCGCTTTATTCAGTCGGGTGCCCTACTGAAGCCTGGCGTATGACCTTAATATAAGATAGAAGCAGACGATGCAATCTCCCCTGGCATAGTGGCCAACTACGAATAAAGGAATTGTATTCTCAAAGAGAGAAAGAACCGTTTTTCGTCAAGTAGACTATCAAACTCGCCTAGTGTCTGTGGCGTACTTTCTTATTATATCGAGGCGTCGTTGTAACACCAAATACGTACAATCCACAACTAGAGTAACTGGGAAGCTATATGGGCCGTATAATGGGGACCTGCTGATTATGCGCGTTTACCGATTTCGGCAGCGTATCGATCATCCGGTCAACCAGCGAAAGCGAGATTCGGGCCAGTACTATCAGATTTAGGTAGAGTGTTGCTATTAGATATCTGCCGGAGAGACATGCTTCATATGTAGTTGGTCTTGTGCGAGTCCTTTCTCCGTCAGTGATTCGTTTGAAGCTCAAAACGCTGCAGTATGAATCTGTTGAAATACTCCAAACAAGATTGATGCCCATGTTCATGCTATCTGGAATGTGGTTGCCTAACATGGGTCCATACCATACACGTGGGTTATTGGCGCACTTCTCTTTGTCAGCTCGGTATCTATTCGTGATGAGATATCAGATGCATATGTGTCTATATACTTGCAGGTTGAAATGCAGTTCTGAAGTTCTGGGCTAGTTTAATTGAGCACCGAAGGGGTTCGTGACCAGAAAACAAAGACATTCTGGTGCAACATAGTAGTTCGAAGGTTGTCAGCGTAAAGGTCCTGACCAATGATTGATGCATGTGCCTTTCCGGTGGGTAAGAGTGGCTATCCTTGACTACATAGTTCCTTATCGGTTCCGGCTAATTGCCAAGTCTATAAGCTCAGCCATGTTTAATTCTCTTGCCAACGTTGAACTGATGCAGGGGTCAGGAGATAGTATCACACTAAAAATAGGTACGAAGATTGACGATCAGCGGTACTTGCCTTTTGATATATGTTTTTAGTACGAAAACAAGTCTCGACTAACAGACTTAACTACAGTAGGCTTCCTTGACTACAGATGTACCTGATTGCGGCTGCCAAGCTTCGATGACCTAGAACCTCAACACAGCCCCCCGCCAGTTGCGCAATCTTCGTCTCTTACACACATGTCCTCCTCCACACTTACCTAGGCGCAGCAAGCTGAGTTACTAGTTGAGGTGTCCTCTGGATAGTTTCTATTGGTATGGGGGGGTCAATTGTCGGCGTTTTCTTATTAGCAATTCTCCGTTCTCTACTTCTATTCTGTCTACCCAATTTCATTCGAATACCACGATCATTTCGACATCTGTGTGCCTTCGTAACATCTTCTTTTGTCTCTCTTTTATCTATGTCCTATGATCTATAGTCTCAATCTTAGCTGCGACCACATCCTTTCCGCCGACGTGCCATACGCATCGGTGACGTATTTCCTTCTCGATGTACCATCTTCGTCGTCTAACAATCGTCGCAATCGTCTTTGCTGTTATCGTATTCCTTACAACCTTCCTACCTCGGTTTCTGAATCCCGTCCCGCCCGACAAGGAAAAGCGAGAGGCGGACCAACGATGGATTGATACCTCTCCATATTGGCTTGATCGCCAGGCCTGTCGATGGGTTAGCCTTTGCGGCTTGATGCACCTCAAGAAGGATCCTCCAGCGAAGCCGAAGAATACAGATGGTCATAGGCATGATCTTAGGCATGTCGGGGAGCCGATGGCCATATTGGAGGGAGGTAGCAATAGTGGCAAGAGCAAAGGACAGCTGAGAGAGATACCAGATTACGTTCTGGACTATGCCCCTCTTGTTCACCTCTACTCGCAAGAGTTCTTCTGGCCTTCCGATATCGCCGATCATGTAGAACATGTGGTGCCGGATCTCGATGAAGATAAATGGACCATGAACAAGTCTGAACCCGTAACCCTATCGAACTTGAACGAATTGAGCTCTGAGCTGGGGTTTCAGCACCTAAAGAGCAAAGACGATGTCGAATCTCGACCTCGGTGGCTTCACAGCAGGATGAATCGGCCGATTGCTTTCAAGGGTGATGGCGCTGAAGACGAAGGATACGATGATAATTCAGAGCCCGATCAATGGCTTGGCGACGACACGACATGGTTCGATGTGGATCGGGACCACCCCCTACACCGAATTACAGACCCCCGGAAACTACCCGGTGGCATGTCCAAGTCAGAGCGGCTCGAAAGGAGGCATCGGGTCCTTCGTGCTCGAGAGCAACAGAGGCTCTTGTCCGAGGCCACAGAGAAAGCCCTAAAAGAACACAACTCGCAAAATAAGCCTGACGAGTCGGGATATTCTCGTGCGCCAGCTACTCTCATTTTAGTCGACAAAGGTTCCGGTATCGTCGATGCCTTTTGGTTTTTCTTTTATGCCTATAATCTAGGGCAGACGGTCCTAGGCACCCGCTACGGAAATCATGTTGGTGATTGGGAGCATTGCATGATTCGATTTGAGTCGGGTATTCCCCGCGCCGTCTTTTTCAGTGAGCACGAGGGTGGCCAGGCATACGCCTGGCACGCCGTAGAGAAACGTGGAAACGCGACAGAGATACAGAGGCCGGTCATCTATAGCGCTGTGGGATCACACGCTATGTATGCCACGCCTGGAGACCACCCATATGTATTGCCGTTTAAGATGCTTAAGGATGTAACGGATCGGGGACCGCTTTGGGATCCCGCTAAGAATTTGAGGGGATATTGGTATGATTATACCACTACCAAAGACAGCGAGGGCTTAGAGCCTGTCAAGGAGAATGCCGGCGAACCCACGAGCTGGTTTCACTATAAGGGAACCTGGGGAGATCGATTGTACGGTTTAGACGACATCCGGCAGTGGCGTTTATTTGGCCAGTACCACTACGTGACGGGTCCGCAAGGACCCAAATTCAAAAACCTCGGCAGGGAAAAAGTTTGTCAGAACTGGAGGTGCCGGATCATTCATAGCATCGCAGAGGGCAAGAAAGGGAGCTGGCATTCATGACATATACATGTACCATCGCACCTTTTAGGCGTTCACGGATTAGATACCCCAGCGGCAGTTGGGCATGCCTCCATGCTTTGAATTTAAATGAAAACATTTACAAAGAAATCACCCCGAACTTCCCTGGTTCGTGGAAATTGTGCTTCGTGTCTGAAGACTAAGGTAAATACTAACCCGCCTTTAGCTTTGCTCTAACCCGTTCAATGGAATCTCGTAGGAGAATTCAGCTGCCATCATCCAATCGAACCGCATCAATTGACTAGGCAAGGCTTCGTAACCAGAGCGTAGCATCACGAGCTTTGAACGAGGATGCTCGTAACGGCCCACCATCCCTCGCTCACTGACACTCCATCATACGAAGGCCTCGGCGCGATGACTTGGAGACGGACGAGGGCCCCACAGAACCCCTGAGCAATATCTCCGCATCGCGGCCAGGGAAATCCTACAATACCCCAGATTTCCCCATGGGCAGCGGCGGCCCTGATTGGCGCGCATACAGCGACGGCGTCGCAGCGCAGAGTATTCCCTCCACTCAGCAGCCGGCAACCCGGGACTGGGGGACCGCGCGTGCGACCGCATCGAGTAGCCTGCTCCGCGCTCCAGACGAGATTCGGGAACAGCTTCTCCAACGCGGGGGGTGGGGGAACAGCCCTTGTCTTCATGTGAGTGTGGTATGCATTAGGTAGGTACATATATAAACATGTCGGCGCCTCGTGGTAGCCGGTCACCGCTCACCGAGTTGCTTGTCTGTCCTTTCTCGTGGAGGACGGCGTTTTTGGTTGGACTAGGCTAGGAATTGTTGATAATACACTGTTGTCGACAAGATGAAACCTCACACTTACCAGGTATGTGTATCGCGTGCTCATTATACCATAATTGCGGTGTTTGGTCGGTTTCTAGGCGCTTGGTTGGGGAATTAATGTGTTACAAGAAAGAGCTAACCTCCTCTCGATATACAGTTCCTCGTCGGCGTCTTCGCCTCGATGGGCTCGGTGCTCTTCGGTTATGATCTAGGTGTCATTGCGGGTGTGGTTGGGAGTACTTCATACGCCGAGTTGTTCAAGGCGAATGCTGCCCAGAAGTCAGTCTCATCCCCTTCTCCTTCTAATTCCCCGAGCCAGCGCTAACCCTAACATGACTACAGTGGAGCAGTCGTCTCGCTATTTACCGGAGGAGCTTTCTTCGGCGCCATGTTTGCGGGACCGGCGGGTGATGCGCTTGGCCGTAGGCTGACGATCATGTTGGGGGCCCTCATCTTTCTGTTGGGTGGAGCTATACAGACCGCCGCGCAGACCCTCAACTATCTCTATGCCGGGCGAGCGATTGCCGGTTTAGGCGTTGGTTTCTTGACTATGATTATTCGGTAAGTCTCCTATTTAGAGCAGAAGAGTGAAATTTGCTAACAATTTAATATAGTGAGTACCCCAGCTTCTGCCACACGAATGAAGTGCTCCAGAAGAAGCTTTGAGCGGAGGGATAACCTAGTAGATGTGGAATTGAATTACTAACCATAATTCTTGCATCCTGTAGCCGTATACCAGAGTGAGATAGCACACCCGTCAATCCGCGGTCGTGTCACCGGTCTGCAACAATTCATGTTGGGCATTGGAGCTTTCCTAGCCGGTTGGATCTCATGGGGATGTTTCATAAACCTGACCAACGACGGGCAATGGCGCATACCCCTCGGAATCCAGAATCTCCCCGCCGTCGTGCTAGCAGCTCTGATCTTGCTGTTCCCCGAGAGTCCGCGATGGCTCGTCAACCACAACCGCGCCGACGAGGGCCTGGCGACCCTGGCGAAGCTCCATGCCAACGGCGACGTCAACGACCCCTGGGTCCGCGCCGAGTTTGCCCAGATCCAGGAGACTATTACTTTCGAACACGAACATGAAGCGAAGAGCTACACGGAGCTCTTCAAGAACCCGTATGTGCCCCCTCTTCCCCCTTTTTCATCCCCTAATCCTCAATCACGTGCTAACCCATTCGCTCTCTATAGCTCTGCCTTCCGCCGCCTGTTCCTCGCCTGCTCCATCCAAGCCGCGACGCAGATGACGGGTGTATCCGCGATCCAGTACTTCTCCGTGACCATCTTCGCACAGATCGGCATCTCGGCCGACGAAGCGCTCAAGTACCAGGCCATCAACAGCATCCTAGCGCTGATCGCGCAGGCCCTGTGCATGCTGCTGATCGACAAGTTCGGCCGCCGCCCCACCATCATCGTCGGCAACCTCGTCAACTGTCTCATGTTCATCATTGCCACGGTCCTGCTCGCCCTGTTCCCGCCCGACACGAACTCTGGGAATACGGCCGGTTGGGGCTTCATTATCGTGTACGTGGAATCAAACACGTGATTTGTGTATATCGAGACGACGATACTGATATATGTAATATGGCTTAGTACCTGGCTCTACAACATATCCTTCTCCTTCGCCTGCGGCCCGCTATCCTGGTAAGCCCCATTCATCTTTTCCCTCTCTCCTCAACCCCAACCCGCAACTAATCCCCCGTCAACAGGATCATCCCCGCCGAGATCTTCGACACGCACACGCGCAGCAAGGGCGTCTCGCTCGCGACCATGACGAGCTTCGCCTTCAACACGCTGATCGGGCAGGTCACCAACATCGCCGTGAACGACATCGGGTGGCGGTTCTTCGTGGTCTTCGCCGTGTGTAACGCGACCAACGCGCTGTTCTTCTGGCTCGTGCTGCCCGAGACCAAGCGCGTGCCGCTCGAGCAGATGAGCACCGTCGTCTTCGCCCCCGACGCGCCCTGGGTCGTCGTCGGGAAGCGGTCCGAGGCGTACCGCGCGGCTGCCGCGGCTGCGAGCGTGGACGCCAAGGATATGGAGCTGAAGAAGGATGTGGTCTGAGGGAGTTGGTGGTATGTGAAGTGTTGGATAGGGGATTATGGCGGTGCGAAAAAATTTGAATACGTCGTTGCATAAATCAGATCAGGAGCAAGACAAGGGCTGCTGTTTTAGCTAACTAATCAATAGAAGGCTCCTATATCTGCAAGTCTCATGGTTTATATGAACCGAATACATTCTGAAGGAGAATCTAGGCCGCAAAGGGGCTGCCTAATGTCCCAGAATCTGAAGGGGTTCGGTGGTCTGAGACACGAGGACGTGTGGCAATATCGATTTATATGGGGTGACAACGTTTCTAGGAGTATCATTTAAAATCAAGACCTCGGAACCACAAGGTGCGTCTATAGCCAGGTAGGAATTCGACATGAACGTTCGAATTTTATATAATTGTATGTGATGATAGATATCAGAATCTTCTCCTCCACAGCTCGCTTATTCGCAGCAAGTTATATCGTAGCTAAATGCCAGCTAAAAAGAAGGTCTCCAAGGGGTATATTGAACTAGTATTTTACAACATTTTCCTTCCTCTAAGGCATTTAAGCCTTAAGAATAGGGGGTCTGTACTCAATGTTCTCCAACACTGCGTCCAGAGCTTCTTGAATATCGGCGTGGAAGAATGGTCGGTTGAGGCCGTACACAGGCACTTGACGAATCACGTTGTCATCGTCGTTGACGGAAGGCGGTTGTACACCGATCTCTTCATCGCCGCCGCTCACCCGTTTTTCGGCGGATACTTTCTTGCTCAGTCGGCCTTGACTTGAAAGTGGCGAAGCGGCATCTGCTAGATCAGCGACACTGAAAATAGATTTCCAGCGGTGGCCAGCCTCGGCATCATCCTTCTTGGGCCGCAGAAATCCGAAACCAGCAGCAGTGAGAGCGCGACGGGTCCAGGGGTTTCTAACATTGGCGAAGTGCCACTCGACCGTGTCCGGTTGAGTGTACCTGTCAAGTTGGTTGCGCACATCAATCAAGGCCTGGACAGAGGTCACATCCACGTTATTGATAGCAGCGCAATCTAGGATAATTGCCCTGAGAGTAGGTCGCTCTGCTGTATTGTCGATGAGGATTTGACCCCTGCGAGGACCAGGGTTGTTCCAAGGACGATCCTGAAGAGATATAAGCATTTTTCAATAAAAAATACATCAATGTTAATGATACTTACACCTAATTTCCCGAGAGAATCGGGATCGGTCCTTCGTGTAGCTTTGAAAATACCCGCTGTAAGCCCGTCCAAGAAACGTGTCGCGTTTGGATAGTTGAACAGCTCTGAAAACTGATAAATGAACACTCCAGGATAGGGATGAGTCACGGCTACCCGGGGGTTGGAGTTGTCTTCGTGATCAATCGGGATGAATAAGTTACGCTCGCTCGAGATACCGCCCTCTCTAGGAGTAGGCGTGATCTTTTGCTCCTGAGAAAGAGACTGTGTTTCACTCGTGCGCGTGCTGGATCTGAGATCGCCGATAGTGCGCACCTTGGCTACACCCAAGAAACGTCCCTTCGCCTGAAATAACCGGAAAATGAAAACGGCAAACGACACGCAGACCGTGGTGTAAATGCCGTCCTCAATGCTATCGAAGATAGTCACTAGGACTCCAGCGAAGAAGATGACAACCTCCAAAGGCGATATTCTCCAGAACTGGTATACAACATCTGGCGGGGAGACGACGTCTAACACCGCATGGATAATGACAGCAGCAAGGGATGCCTGAGGGATGTACCAAAAAACTGCCGTCAACGCATAGAGGGCGAGAAGCACGACAATCGCAGTAATGACGCCGGCGAACGGCGTACGTACACCGGATTTCGCCTTGATGGCAGTACGAGAGAACGATCCTGTAGCCGGATATGCGCCGAGAAAGGGGCCCAGGAGGTTAGTGACTCCAATGGCGACTAGCTCCTGTGAGGGATCAATCACGTAATTATTCACACGCCCAAAGGACTTGGATATCGAAATGTGTTCGATCAGGACGACAATAACGGCCGCTGGCAGCTCGGAAGTAAAGAAGGAGAGGATTTTCGGATCGAGATTGGGTACGGCCGCGTGTTGGAACCCTGTATTCATTAGCTTGTTGCAATCAAAACGGTGATCCTATCATACCACGTGGAACTTCTCCTAGAACACTGAAGAGAGGATGAGTGCGACGGTATAAGTTGACGCCAGCGCTAATTCCTGTATACAGTAATATGACGAACGCCGTCCGGAGAGTGGAAACGAAGAAGAGCGTCTTCTCTCGGTGAGGGTACTTCTTCGCCAAGTATGTGCAAGTTCCCCTGATAATATACAGCATAAGCAATGCTGTAAGTCCCATGGCGGCATCAATGGTCGTATATTTGAGATTTTTCAGGGTGTTGATTATGACTAAGTACGTAGGGTCTCGCGTTGAAAACCTCTTCTTTGGGCTGTTCTGGCCTAACATTGTCGGGATCTGTCCGACTGCGATGTTGATTCCGGATCCGGTCATGAAGGCAGCAATCGAAGGTAACGGGATAAAATCAACAACCCAGCCGAGTCGTGCTAAACCAAGGAAGCACACGATGCCCCCGACGATGACGGCGAGAGCCGACGCCACAACGTGACCGGGGACATCGGGGATGGCTGTCTCTGCTCTATTGACGATCCCGCCCGTAACAGTCGACATGACCGCGACAGGCTTCGTAGGGGTTAGCACAGCTCATCGTGGCATAAAAAGCTATAAGATATAATTAAATAAGTAACATACGCCGATTGTTATATCCTTAGAGGTGGCGAAGAACCAATAGAGGAGTACACCCATAAAGGAAGAGTAAAGACCATATTGAGGCTCAAGCTCCGCTAGCAGCGCGTAAGCCATGCCCTGAGGCACGACTACGGCTCCGACGGTGACACCTTCAGTCGGACTACGTCAGTTTTAACCCGGGCGGCGGTGGAGTGGATTCCGAACTTACCGGCAATGAGATCGCCAATGAACCATGTCAAATTGTACCGGGTAATCCAATGTAGGAACGGGAATAGACGGTAGAAATAATGGATAATGGCTCGGGGGGTCGGCACAACGCTCACGAGCCAGTCAGCTGCAGTTGGATCCCTTTCTTCATAGGGCTCGACATCAGGGTGAGACTGAGACGCGTCTCGCGAATCATTGCGCTCGGCCTCGCGTTGACCATAGGGATCGAGGTTCAAGTTGAAGAACCAGGCGAACCCATGGCCTACCTTAGTCCAGGTAGAAGACATGTTTCAAGTCCTGCAGGTTACCGAGAGCAAATCCCCAGGAGACCTGAAGGGCTATGTCGGGGCGGGCCCCTAGTGCTCGTCAGTGTCAGTGTCAGTGGAAGTGTGCCTTTCTCGGTATAAGCACAACGACTCGAGCTCGGCCTTAAGCTCAAGGCGTAAATTATCTTTGTACGAGGTCTCGCAGTATGGTCCGGATAAAGCAGATATTACCAACGTGCGTATCTAACCAGGATTTGCGTCGCCGGCTTACTCGGGAGGTGAACATGACCGCTGCATGATGCGGTCGTATTTAATATGATTTGAGAAAGGCAAATCTGTAAGGTGTGAAGGGGTCTTGGGGCTAGCATGGAGTCGTCTGAACCCTGGCTGGTACAGGATCGCGCTACGATGCGGCAGCATTGTGCAATTAAGTTGTACAGCACGTTTCTCCTAAGATTGTGAAGAAGGGGGAAGAAGGGGAAGAAGAAGCGGACGAACAAGACGTCTTGTAGATGGCGACATGTGGGTCTCCGATGATGTGCGCGGCTTCGTGCAGGGGTCGTCGTAGCACAGCTCACCATAACTTCCATAAACTTACCACAGGTACGTACTTTTCTCACTTATACATCGGGTCTTCTACAGGGTCTATTTCATTATTCCAAGACCTTGGGGGTCCATCAGCTGTAATCCCAGTTCTCAGCCTCGATAGAATCTGGGCCCAATAAGACAATCACCTATCCAAAGGAGGTGTCCATACGGACCATACCATAGGCATAATGACATATATCCCATCCATATTGTAGCATTACCCCCAACTTCTTGACACATTCTAACTCTCCCAGTAGCCTGGATCCAGATCTTAGCTTCTCCGGGCCTTTCCCGTCTGAGGATTTATGACTTACGCCCAGTAAGCTGAAATGAGTACAAACGGATAAGGGTAGAAATAAGGACTATTGCCGAACTAAGTCTCCACCAAGAGCCCGAAACTCGACCTGAAGAACATAATAACTATGAGGTAAAGTATAGGTAGCTATTGTTATATTCCGAAATTCCCTCATCTCTTCCTTACACGTGGAGCTATTCTCTTAACTTGTTCTTGGCAAGGGGAGCTCAAGATGTCACACGACCGAGGTTGCCCAACATCAACCTAACAAACACAAGCTAATACTTACTTGTTCGTACTTTACAGGAGTACCTACCTATGTTTGCTACAGACCTCTACCACCCCACGGAGATACCGATTCCCATTTTGAAAGACCCCATGAAAACCAGCTAATAAGCGACACTCGACGGGGTCTAGATCTTAACACTTCCAACTAACATGTTAAGACTCATCACTATTGTCTTTAGACGGCGAGTCCTTGATCGCCGATGCTAGACTCAGTGAGTGGCTAAAACAAGGAAAAGAAAATATTTACGTGGTTCGGCATTGGTCTCCTGTTATTGGGGAACAACCTGAAGCTGGACAGGGAGCAAGTGGCGCTGCTAAAGCACTCATGAAGTGACTACGTTTGAAACTATCTCATAATCGTTTGTAGTTTACTAAGGCGTCTCCTATGACATGTAACTCAACATGATTTCGCCGGATTGGTAGTACCGATACGACGTTTTCCCGCGTAGGTTTGTTAAGGAAAGCGACAGCCTTCACCCAGCGCATGATCTGCGGTGTTAACATTCAGCTCAATACCTTAGAAATTGGTGTTTAGCAGGCGCTTGTCAACATCGCTCCCCCGAGAGTTGCCGGCGGTCATCTACCAGGTATAGGAGTGTGATATGTCTAACCTAGAATAAATCAAGATCGGCAATGGCCTACACAAACAAAAATCACCTTGGTTTTTCGTCATTTCGATAGTGTCTTCAGCACTTAATAAACCTAGAATTGGCGGAATGAAGCGACGTCCGAGTTCTTGTTAGCTGCCAAGACTGAAGGGAAGCAATGAGAAAAGCTATAGGCTCGCAAACTTGAAAAGACCATATCTAACCCCATATCATAGTAAATGGTCGACGATGATGCCCGGAATTATAGCAGGTCGTGGACGTAGCGCGATATCTATGCTATAGTTTCAATCTCCTTTCGGCCCCAAGATGGGGTTTCAGCAATCACGCCATAACGAGAAGAAATCAAGCAGATGAGCTAACAACTTTTCCGTTTCCCTATTAGAGACGCATTGTGAGATTCATGCTGATCTATGGCTACGATATTGACGTAGGAGGCTCATTCAGTTACATGAAGGACTTTTAAGAGGTCTCTAACATCGCTAGCATATATCGTGGGCGTCAACATAAGTCAAATAGAAGAGATAATCTATTGTTTATCGCATGTGATGATTCTACAAGGAAGATTCTTGGTAATTAGTGTAGTTATAATACCCTATTGCCTCATAATACCCACGTTAATCTAGCTACGCCGACTACAACCCACGCCACCTAAGGAGATAGCTACCAATGAATGAGCGTAGATACATTTACATACCTAGGTACTAATAGGTTTAGTTATTGTGCTTTGAAAAGAAATAATATGATGTAGTAAAATTTACCTCATAAGTTGTCACGACGCAAACCAAGCAACCTAGGGACAACTCCGTTGTTGCCGGAGGACGTAATTAGATGCATAAAGAGACTATATCGTAGACATAACCTGCTCCGGCCACTATCATACGGTACCAAATCCAAAACCATATCCTATCACCCATTGTACACTAAGACTTACACCCGAGTTTCCCTCTCCGATAAGCTCCTCAGGATTTTGGGCAATGGCAGCTATTGCTATTCCCAGGGCCACAGCTTCCCGCCATCTTTTCCCACATACAATTATTCTCCACCGAACGGATATCACAGGGCACTTCAATGATCTCGACGGGCGTGCAGGCCTGCTTGTCCACGGTAAACGTGATAGAGGGGGTATCGCTGGGGCACGCATAGCTCACCCCGTGCTCACTTCCTCCGAGACAGTATTTGCCGCACGACCACTTCGTTATCGTGAACGAGCCCGCCTCGTTGTATCTCGGAGTCCGACCGATGTGATTCCCGTCCGAAGCCTTGTTGAGCCACTGGTCGCTCTGCGTCTCGGAGCTTCGAAGCACCGTCCCCTGAACGTCCTTGATATGTATGGCGTCGTCGGGGTCTACGCTGCTTCCTGAAGTGCAGCCCTCGTTCTTGCACAGCTTGAACTTTCCGAGACGGTGTTGGTGGGAATGGTCGGCTGCGCTGTAGTACGATTGACCGGTGTCGTAGCCGAAAGTACGCCCGTTCTCCATCTTGAAGACGTAACATTTTCCTATTTATACTGTTAGACTTGTTCTGGATGGGATCAAAGCGAACGATATTGCGACTTACCAGTAGTAATCCCCGAGTCACAGCCTATTGGCCTCCCGCAGGTGCCATCCGCGGCCACCACCGTCCCTCGTGGGCAGACACACTCGCCATCAACCAGGACCTTTCCATTCTTGCAGACCGAGCCGCATCTAACGCCATCGTAGGACTGGCCTCTCGGGCAGCACCTGTAGCCCGTGTGAAAGCTTCCCACCAGCTCGTGGCCTTCAGCACAGCAATCGAAGGCAGTTTCAGGACTTCCGAGGAGCCTCTGGCCGGGAGCACAACAAGCTACGAATGTCCTGTCTGCGTTGAAAGTCAGATGCTTGCCGGTGATGGGGATGCAACGGAATATGTCCTCGAAATCAGAGTCGGCTGGGTTGAATAGGATGGCTTGCCGCTCTCGGTCGATGTGGTCGTTCTCGTCGATCTGGGCAACTTCGACGTTTCTCCGCTGAAGGTCACGGCGGACAGCTCCCAGCGCGAGGGGGAGCGTAAGGGAGGAGACGAGCCCGAGCTGTAGGGGCTTCATGGTCGCGATGAATTTTCTTTTGAAATAGTTTAAACAGATTTGTCTTTGGGAGTGTACTGATTATGTCCTTGAAGTCTTGTTGGAATCATTTCCCTGTAGTTAATATAGCTAGAAGATTTACAAGTTGTCGTGAAGGCATTTACAGCAATGCGTAATATATAGGCAGAATAAGACGCAACGGGGTCTATTTGACGGCCACGAGCTTCGTGCTCAGTGGTCCATGATCAGGATCTAGACTAATAACACCGCAAATATGGTATTATGTGCTGTTATCAATAAAATACGAGGCCTAAGTATAGGTAGAGTCTGACAAGGCACCGCCAAGCATCCTGAGAAGAAGACGCTCAAGCCGCTCAGGAGTCGAAATAGGGTTGATCCTGTTGCTAGGCCGCTAGAACATTCGGATGGGCCGCGGTTGATCTAGCCAGGAGATGAGAATTTGGAGTGTATAACTGAAATATGATAGGCGCCGTAAGAACTACAGAATACGTGTCTGGCCACTGGGTGATTGAGACGATTTGCCTTCCTGCCACGTCTCTGAATGTTCAGCTGAGATCAGTTGTCCTATCGTAAATTAACAAGACAACGGATGGCTTATTCTTGTGTATTCTGTTGGACTTCTTGTCTAAGTGGAGGGAGTGAAGATGAGCTTTCCACGGGTCTTTGGGGTTGATGGGTTTCACATCCGCAGCTGGACCCAGTGCCATGGGCGAATCGGACCTATACCGCAATTTGGATGCTTCAAGTAATGGCGGGCCCTTTATAAAATATCGTCCAATGCATTTCCTCGATATACACGGATCGCAACAAAAGAACTAAACAGTATAGTGGTGGGCGACGGTATTCTTATAAACGTTACTCCACGAGCTCAGTCTCAGCTCGCCTTGTACGGTCAGCATCCAGTCATATCTCTTTAAACGCACTCCTAAATCATCCATACGATTGGATATTGACCTACGGGTAACTGTATCCCGCCGAGAACCTAATGGATTCGACACAAGCTACGTTATGTTGCCCAAGAACTGCAACCCTAGGCGTCACCATACAATGTTAGAACCAGCGATTGATCTTCACGTAAAGGCGCACGCAGGAAACAATGTTTGTAAAGAAACGAGGGGAGATGTTTTCGTGTCGGTATTACATTCTAGTCAGTACGCTCGCCCCCTTGCGGAATGCTGCGTAGTAGCTTCGAAGTCCCCGAGATCACTCAGGGGGCGAAGGCTACAAACTTTCCGATACCCGTGTGCTCAGCCCCTGCATCCAGAGCCTCCTTCCAGTCCTCCAGCTTGAAAGTCTTCGTATCCACGAAATTGTCTCCCCGAGGAAACAGACCCCTCTCAAGCATCTTCAGGAACTGTAAAATGTCGTCCCGTTCGTACATCAGCTTCCCTTTGAAAGTAAGGTTCTTGCTAATCGTCTCCCAAGGGTTTGTGGGAACTTCTGCGAAGCCCATCATGCTGGCGCGCCCGCCCCGTCGGAGAGCCCGGACAGCGCTCTTGAAATGGGTGGATTTAACGGCAAACGGCGGCGAGAGGTCCAAGACCGCATCGATAGTCCCGAAGGCCCTCAGGGTAGCTGCATCTGCCATCTCGTCTCCGGTTATCTTCACTGTCTCGATGCTTGCGTTAGGTAACCCCTTGAGCAGGTGGTCCTTGATCCTGGCTAACTCTTTCTCATTCCGACCCATGGCAATCACCCTGGCCCCCATACTAGCGGCGACTTGGACAGTTGCGCCGCCATACCCGCCAGTTGCCGGGCATACGACGACAGTCTCGCCGGGCTCCACCTTGATGTCCCTCAGTCCGCCGTACGGGACGAGCAGGTGGGCGATGTATAGCAGATCTGGGATTGTGTAGCCGAGTTTACCGCACAAGTTTTCCTCGTCGAGTGCAAAACAGTTCTCCAGTGGGAACCTGGCGTACTCAGCGAAAGCACCGTTGCGCCACACGTTATGGCTCAACTTCTTGGAACCCTCGGTTTGGCCCTCATGGATGGCAGTGAGGAACAAATCATCAGGATTATCGCGTGAGTGGATGACGCAGTCGGCGTAGACAAGCTGCCCGATCTTCAGCGCAGTCGAGTCTGGGCCCAGCGCAGCAACACGGCCAATGGCACTAAGACCACCCACGATGGGCTTAGGGAAGTCATAGGCTCTTCCGCCGTTGTAGATTTCGCGATGGTAGGAGAGAATTGCGGCACCAGACACGCGGATGACGGCATTGCCGAGGCCGGCTTGAGGAGTTGGGATCTTCTTGACGTGGAAACCATCCTCGATAGTGTCGAGGACGAGGGCACGGTGTTCGGCGGGGAGTCCAGTTGCCATGGTGAGAATGAAGTCAATGATAAAGTAGTAGATATTGGTAAATTATTGTTAAGACTGAGTTTATACTGAGACATTTGATTGTAGACTCATAGACTTGGACGCCTTATATGTGAATGGGAGTGGTAGAGCCATGTATGGACGCCGGTGATAGTCGGACATATTTGGGATTTCGCCGGTGGTCTACAACAAACGCGTCACTGCTGCGGATCACATCCACACGAAAATTTGCTGCTAGGCCATGTTAGAAATGCGTCTGGGAATGTCATAGGTTCTAGCCCGCGCCCTCTCTTTCAAAGGGGGTCCATGATGCAAACAGCATTATACCGTCCGGCCGTTACTCATACGATATCCTGAATCCCAAATCCGCACAACACCGAACGAGAGGACAAATGGAGATAAGCACAACTTAGGCTACATTGACATTAGTTGGCGGTGTATGTCTAAGAGAGGTAATTCGTACTTCTCAAGCTCACCTATTGTACTAGAATCAGGAGAGAAAAGGTGAGGCTAGTATCTCATATCTATGTTCCCAATTGTGTGACTGGACCAACAACCATGATAGCCCATAGATGATATTCGGCGAAATAGCTTCTCACTAACAACAGTTCTACTAGGGCGTCTGAAATAAGAGTACATGTATATTTCTAGATATCTTCTTCATAAAAGGAAATTATCTAGCTCAGAATTAAAATCGACACCCCGTTTACACTCGCAACAGAGCAAGAGTTTAACTCCGGGTTTCGATATAACATCCGAGCTATTTGCCCATCCAGGACAATCGGCCTTCACCCAATTTCTCCGAAAAGCTAGGAGACCTTTTATCCCCTAAATCCCTTATCAGCTTATCTGTTAGTTATGTAATCCTTCTCCTTTTGTAACTCCTTCAATCCCTGGCACTTCACCTGCCATAACCCCACTTATTATTCCTTCCTATCTAGGAATTTCTACTATGACTATAAACCAATAAGAAGGACATATTCCCACCAAATACGCCATAGTTGCTTGAGGTACCCCTATAAGTAAGGCGCATTTGATAGTAGATTAGACGTACCTTCCTACGCCTGCACAGTGAGGTAGATACACCGTAGAAAGAGCGACCTATTGATATGGGATAAGCAGCACTAAGGTGTATGGTGCGCCATTGCATTCAAACCGCCAACCCGCCAAACCAAGATTACATAATGTATATTGTATACAGTATAGCTGCACAGTTTTTATAAGTATACATACTGTGCTTAGGTACGTACTGTTTTATGTCATAATTTTTTGGATTATATAATATTGAATTTAATTATATAATATATTTGTACAGTATATCCCCACAGTACATACGCTTGCCCATACTGTATAGTAGTACGTACCGTATTATGTCATATTTTCCCAGGTCGTATAATATAGATAAGATAAGGGATACCCCTCTTTATAAATCGACTTTTTCTCCTCGTTCCAAAAATTCAAAAACTTAGATTCTACAACATCAACATCACCTCCAGTACAGCCACCAGTACAGTACGGCCGGCTACCAGTAAGATCACCAGTAAGATCACCAGTAAGATTGTTAGTAAGCGCTTTGAGCCTTCCTCTCTCATCGCTTTAGCCTACCAATTGATGCATCGCGATTCTGAACGTTTTAGGATAGATTCATGTAAATAAGCGTATATTTGAATGCCGCAATTATTATAGCAATAAATGCACTCTCATGGCTGGGAATAGCTTCATTTTGACTTTGGCGCCAGCGTTCTCATCTAGGTACCTAGGTACAAGGCAGTACAGTGTATTATATAAGATTGCGATGTATTATGTAATATTGATTTGATGGTTTGGCGGGTTGGCGGTTTTAGTTCAAATGGCCCGCCGTCAGGTGTAACAATGACATCTGGAGTTTCGAATGGACATTAGAGTTCATGGATTGAAATTTATTCTTTTCCAGACAGTTTCTCACCAATGCAGACAACGTTCCGTCCCCGTCTACCAAATAACACTCAACACACATTAAACTCTTTTTCGTACCAGTAAAGTCTATATTCTCTATTTCAGAGGTGCCGAAGTAAGAGCGCGAAATGCGGCCCCACGATCAACAACGCTGTTCGTCGAATTCACCGTATCGGGAGTACAAATGCCCGCCTATTCACCGTCCCCTTCCGAAAAGCAAAACACCATTGAGCTTTGCCCGAGTTAATAGTTGAAGTGCATAACCGCTACGAACTTCGCCGAGGCCTATTCAATGACGGTGGTCGTTTAATTCTAATGGCGTAATAAATCAGCCGGACTTTTTGTTACAGGTATCAGCGATGCCATTCACGCCGGCATTACAGTCGCCAGACGAGCTTACGCTACCAAAAACTCCGCCACTGGAATCAACATCACCTAAAATATCTCCACACAATCCCGTATTCAACATATAGGTGTCACCACCTTGACGCCGCTCTTCATTACAATCAAGGGATTTCCAGACCCTAAATCGCTATCAAGCCCACTCTTTCTATTCGGCATTCCGTCTGGTGCACGCGTATTGGATATCAAGGATAATACCCACCACCCATATATAACTATGATATTACTCAACTCTACAACTCAACTCTATTATTATATCCTTTTCGCCAAAAAAAAGGCCCTGGTAGAGAGGGTGAATTCATCCAGAGACCTACCATCAAGGAAGGATACGCCAACACCCACGGCGTCATCGACGACGCCGCTCAGGGCAACGTCGAAGATAACACAGAAGACGACACCAAGGTCGGAATTTTTTTGGAATTGGAAACGGTGAATCCAACATCACCGAATCGACCATTGGCGGAGGGGATCTATATGGTCCCTCCCTAATGTTCATTTCGGCTCGAATGATGTACCACAACGAGGTCGACGATATCGCCATTCCCATTAATACGGGCTCCGACTCGAGCTCAGAGGAAATGCTAGAAGCGCAAAGAGGTATGAGCTACAACGCAACGATGCCATAATGCCAACTATCACTTCTTCGAATCACGCCTGGTCTGAATATAGCTACCGTCGACTTGTCACTTCTCTATTTTTACACGTCTCGGTGGTCTCCATGACAGCGGCCAGTACAATACTATCTAGATAATAGCAATACTTTCCCGACAGGGCAAAGGACTCTGCATAACAGTCCACAAGATGGGCGATGCTGTCCTCATGAAGAGTCTTAACCCTCAGTTAGTCAACCATATTAATCCGCCACAAAAACCGGAATGTCCTATCTGACCAACCATGGTCTTTCACGACGCAAATTAAGACGCCTATGAGCAAATACATTTTCTTCGTGAGGAGCCTCAACCCCTACTGGCTGAGGTTACTAGCTATATACCGTAGAGACCTTTTGTCTCCTGTGGACACCCCTATTCTAGGAGAAGCACGGGGCAGAGTCTTCTCGTGTGGGACGAACGACGGCAAGTAACTCTCAACAGCAACAATACATTGAAGGGGGGGTTTCTACGTTTAGGAAGCACGAATAGTATAGCTTTACAAACGGTTAATAATATAAGCTACGTCACAGGTTCTGCGTTCATAATAGTTGTGACATGAGAGATGCATCATAGTCTATATGCAGGAATGCTTAGCATATAGCGTCTCGCCGAATGGTATGAGGTAGGTATTATGGAACTCCGCATGATACCGTAGTCGTGAAGCTCTGAATCGTCTATAATGTCCATCAAGCTAGCTACAATAATTTACGGGTTAATTTAGTTATAAAGAGACATAGAACGAAGTATGGAATACTATGTAGGTAGTCGGTTGTGGCCCCATCTGAGGGTGCTGTTGGGGGAGGAATATTGAATCTCGCGACTCAAAAAGAGAGCCCCAGTGGTGATTTACCTAGCACACCATCTAGATAAACAGGCACCTTTATACAACTTTACCTAACTTCGTACTCCATAGTATTACTTATAAGGATGTAGAATGCGATATTTAATGCAATAATGTACCTAAATTGTGTGCTGAAAACCGAAAACGGCGTCCTCCGTGCCAGGCAAAAGTACCATATAATACCAATGTCCCGCTACATTATGCTCGGCAATAAGCCTTAGAATCTCATTCTTGAAATTACTTGCGTTCACAATGCTAAGATATTCACTGTAGTATTATTGTTATCATAGTGTACGCAATTGTCAACATTGCTTTGTAGCTTATCCGCCGTATTAGGATCCCGAGATTTACTGTCTCGCTGGAGTGGCGAGGGGGAATGTTGTATTTGAAGCCCTGCGCTTCTCAAACATTGTTACAAAGACTGGCAAGTACAAATCTCTAGGCAGTATTATTTGTTAAGGCTACAAGCTTATGTTTCAAATAAGGGAAACATATCATGTCCCCGACCTTTGTTCATTGTCTATTCTAGGCTTACTGAAAACAGCCATCCACAAGGCTTAATATATGCAGAGAGTGCCAGTTAGAAAAACAAAAGAATTAACGCTATTCAGATTCCATCTTAATGAACGGTTGCCGAATTTATACGGAGCTGTTCCATTTCATGGTGTAGCAGAAGAATAGTGCGTGACTTCATAGGCGGCGAGCCCAGAGCCGTTATCATGGATTTCGAGAATGCGGTCCTCCTAGCAGAGGCATCCAACTTTTTCGGGAAGTATTTTAATTTTAAAAATGGACGAGTTATTGGGAGGTTAGTATTTAAAGGTATTTCCTTTCAATCATTACGATTCAAGGGATATTGCCCCCCGGAGAGACTCCCGAATTTAGTGAATACTTAGAACATATGCTGACTTCTAAATATCAATAAGTGGCGGATTTGGTAGCGCAATAATCTTCGAGGAATCACTCCCCTCCGGAACGAGGAAAGTTGTGGTGAAAGTGGCGAGGACTGACAGGGACAATCTTTCTATCCAAGACGAGGACAGGCTTCTACAGTCTTTGCGAGGGGCCGAACACATAATACAGCTTTTGTATTCCGGCCCGGCGAAATTCTTCCGTAGATCGCTGGTAGTCGAATACGTCGAGCATGGCCAGTGGGAAGATGTGTTTGAACGCGCTTATAAGGCTGACCGGCGGATACCAAATAGGATGCTATGGGGAATATTCCTTTGCTGTAATATATCCCTGCCGACATACGACAATAGGGAGCTCCTTGGCTAACTAATGATGTAGTGACGCGGGCCATTATAGCGATGGCATGGCCGCCGAATCGCAAACTTGGCGACCCACAATGGAGAGAAATTATTCCAGGTAAAGAGCCAGGCAGGCTTGCTCATTTGGATTTCAGTTTAGGAAATATCCTAGTTGGGACATGGAGGAAGGATGATCCGGAACACCGGTTTAGTCCTATAACCAAAGTCAGTGTCTGCTAGTTACGGATATATCTTGTAGTATACTAACAACCAGTAGCTTATCGACTTTGGCGTCGCTAAAGTCATACCGCCGAGGGGATCGTACGTTTGCCTTTGGTTTACAAACTCGAAGCCACATATGCTGACTTAGGGATACAGGCTTGGGGCAAGAACCGGTATTGCAGATAACATAGGAGGTGCCTCAAGAGTAAGTGTGCTTATAACATGTGTTCTGTCTAGTATATGTCTCTCCTAACGGTACTTAGCTTGTATCGTGGCTCGCCGGGAGGCATCCCGCCTTCCAAGACAGGGACGACCACCTGTCGGACGACCTGGCAGACCTATTATTCAGATGTACAGATACCGATGTAGAAGAGCGTCCTGATTTGGAAGAACTTCTGCAAGCATGCGAACACGCGGTCAAGAATCATACCGCGTGGGATTATGCCCATCTTCCACATTCGCAGTATGAGCACGACCACGAAATCGACCGGTTTATTCAGACTTTTATTTTGGACGCCCCTCTCGCATAAGTCATAGCGAAAAATGTATAAATTAATGGTGAAATATATGGGTGAACCTACTATGGGGTTCGCACTTAAGGAGAGGTGCCTGTGTGAAACTTATAGAAGGGGGTTTGATAATACCTTTAATCCGATATCATCTTTATTTCGGAAAGTTAATTTTGGCAACGGCCGCAATATTCAGGTCGTCCCATGAGTTCCCCGCATCCCCTAGTGATGGCATTAATAGACGAAGCGGAAGCGATATGACATTCTGTAAAGTTTCGTATGGTTTTCATGTGAAAATGGATTATAATACGATCTAAGGCAATATATTAGCGACATATGTGCAGGTACTGTGATGAAGTACCAGTAAGTCCTATGCCCTGAGCCATGATACTTAGTCCGTCTCCATTAGGTCTCTTGCTTCGAGTTCGTCCAGTTATATGGAAATAGACGGATTAGTGACGGGAGAATGCCATCACTGATATCTATCTGTCACTTATCAGCTCATATCTTCTCCGAATCCTACATATGCTTGGGACGTTCGTGTCACGACACCGGCATGAACACAGTGATATGATCCTATCAGTTGATGATTGTATTCCGCCATCGTTCTCCCATCCTGTGCCTAGGCAGGTAAGTTTTGATTGGCGCATTTATGTATACTTCATCGAATCAAGGGGGTTGACAGAAAAGAGCCGATGCGACTGTGATATCGCTAGTATTAAGCGTACCATGATCTAATGAGGTTCGCAGAGGTGCCTAAGTACGCTAGAGTTTGGAGGTGGTGAGTCGTGACGGCGCTGGATCGACACCTTGAAGGTTGCCTTCCAATTCATCTCTAAGGGGTTCGTTGTCACGGGGTGATACATAGTGCCGATGGAGATGTGCTGCCATGGGTGACGATGGTGAGGGCCTGAGTCATGAAGGTGGGTACCACAATAATATGTACAGCTAAGCTATGGGAAAGTTGATAGGCTGAAGTTTGAAGGGCGATGCAAGTGCTTTAATCCGATAAATAGTTGTCATGTGTTAATAAACAAATAATTCAAAGTTGTATATCAGATCCTGGTGAGTTTCATAATCAATCATGGATCCATTCAAGGTTCAGTTCCAAGTTGGTCTTGTGGATGGGCGGCAGCCTCCGATGTATGTGTGTACGTACTGTTTCTACCTGCTCCATGCCTCTGATTGATTCGCTCAGCTGCTTATTACCTAAGCAACTGAAACATCGCTTAATTGGCTCTTTATCCACTGGGTGTGTACATGCATGGACCATCCATGCCTAAGAAGTATGCTAGCGGGTACAGTTCCGTCGCGAGGCCCAATCCCAAACGGTGATTGAGTTAGGTGGTAGGCTCGGTACATACCTTGCATACGGTACTACCTAGTACTTACCTCTCCCCTCTTAAATAAGTCAAGTGCTGATAATTGCTACTACATCCCACCTCTTTCGATCCCATCGTTCACTTCAACACCACAAACGACGCAGACTAACCTGTCTCTTGAGACCCGTTCGTTTGATCGAGGCGATCACCGTGTGTATCAAAATGAATCCTCACCAGAAGAACAAGATCGACGTTAAGGTTAGTTTTCCCATTCGTCAGCTATCTATCAAGTATCTACGTATACTCTTCATTGGGCTGGATAACCCACCATCCCATGCCCAAACCGAGGAGTAGACGATATGGCAAGAGTACTCAAGTGATACCGTCTAGGTCTGAGGGCTCACCCTATGTCGACGCCCATGCTCCAGATCTTTTATCTTTACTAAAAACCTCTACCATTACATGTCCAAATAAATACACCGCTTCAAGCTCTCGAAAGCACTTACGCCCGGTTATTAACAGAAATGCTAACGTAATCTGACATGCAGTCGCTCTCCCCCGAGGAGCAGCGCCTTTTCCGTCTGTACGGCAAGCTCCCGTCGAAATCGGACCACTTCGCCAAGCACCTGAAGGAGCGCAAGTATTTCGACAGCGGAGACTACGCCATGTCCAAAGCCGGCAAGGGCGACAGTGTCGACACGGGCAGTGTCGGCAGCCAGCACCCCGTCCCCGAGAACATCCCTCATCTCACCTCGCCCAATGGTCAGAATGGCAGCACCGCCGTCGGCCACCAACACCACCCCAGCCTCCATGGTCATAATGGCCAGCAAGTCACAGCGGCTGGCAGCCCAATTAAGGAGGGCAGCTTCCTCCATCGCGAGACGAGCGCGGATGACAACGATAATGCCGCTGGTGAGGATGCGGAGGAGAATAAGGACTCTGCTGCTGCGCCAGAGCAAGTCGATGCCAAGGGCATCCCCATCCGGAGATAGGGAGGCGATGCACTGTTGTCTGTAAGATGTGTAAGAAGAGAAGATCATAGCATGCATAGTATGGGGTTATGGCAGATAACGGATGGGAATGGGAGGGGTGCCTGAAAAGGAGCGCAGTTGATGTGGCCTCGACCAGATGGCGTTTGCTCTCGAGCCCTCCTGGGATCCTGTTTGCATATGCACTTCCTGCGCCATTCACTGTATGAGTAGGGTTTCGTTGCGAGAGAGAGAGATACATATGGATGAGAGTGGTGAGAGGCCCAATCGGCCTTCTACGGTGATCGGGACAGATCGACTTTCATTTGTCTTCGGTTTTCTTTTGGCGTTTAGGGATGGCGATAGGTACCGGCGAGGGAAATTTGCAATTGCAAAAATCATTGATATTATGGGACGATGTTGTTATCCTCAAGAAGTCTATTTCCGATTATGGTCCTTTAAAACTCTCGCTAAGATCCCTTGGTTTCCTAATCCTTGCGACACCCTTCACCGTACATGTTCGGGACTGTTATTTATCTACTCTCACCTGCGAACGTTTACGGACTTCGTATTGTTTTGGTGTTACTGTGAGATAGGTGTGTTGATAGGAGTTCATCTCGGAAAATATGGGATTATTTGCTATGGTCACCGTTTTTGGCTACCGATTTATGCAATGCTCTTTTCAATTTGTCTATCCCTTAAGTGCGTCATAAGTGTATACTGGATACAATGTACCAGGTATGCATCACACAAGGCTGATTCCCTAAGTAATTGTAAAGCTATCAAAAGGCGCAGGCCTTCTCCGCCATTGCCTTTGCGCCACGGAACGTCTTGTTTCCTCCAATAAAGCCCGACGCATGTACAAAGACACAATCTGGAATCCCCGTCAGCTGGTCTAGCTGCTGATCACGCGCGCCCCGCCACGGCTCAGGGAGTGCCTTTCGGCTCTGGAATGAGTCTTTCGTCACGGGTACGGCTTGTATCCTCCACTTGGCTTCCGGTATGGGCTTCTCAGGGTAGACCACGTAGAGTACCTTCTTGGCTGTGCTTCCTTCCTGCTCCTCTAGCATATACAAATGGTCTTTCCACGGCACGGATTGGCCTTCAAATACCATAATGCGGCCCTCCGGGTCGAACTGGAATCTCTTCGCATACGCCTCTTGTACGATGGCGCGCGCCGGCAGCCATGCTCTCGCATAGTAGTCCAGATCCAGCGAGAACTCTTCGCCGATCCGCTTACTGGCTTTAAGGAACTTCTCATCCTCAGCTGCCTGGGCTTCGGTAGGGTCCGCGGGCAGGGGGTCGTTCCAGTCGGGGTTGAGACGGCCGACTAGAGCACCGAGCGTGAAGCCGCTGTCACTAAAGCGTTTCTCGATGCCCGCCTCGGCAATCTTATCGGGGTCGTACGCCGAGATGCCGTTGTCGTGGGCATCGAGCGCCTCGATGAAGGACTCGTACAGCTTGTTCCATAGCACGCCCACCTCGTCACTGTCTTCAGGCTTCTGCAGGCGTTGCGCGATGATCGACTTGCCGAAGTGCATGTAGACGAGCCCCGCACTCGATAGCTTAGTTGGCCGCCCCGGGAACGTCGTCGTAAACGTGCGCTGGTGGTGGTCGTAGCGGTTGCGTGCCGGGTCGTATTCGCCGCCTACATCAACTACGGTGTGGCAGGTCTCTAGCAGAGCCGGGTCTCGCGTGCGGACTAAGGAAGAGTTGGCGTAAGTGGGTAGAAGCCGTAGCATGTAGACGGCGAGGGCCTCGTCAGCGTGGAAGTGGCCATTGTGTGTGCCGATTTTGACGCCGCTGCCGGCTTCTGACGTCTTAAGTCTCTTAGCTGCACTTTCGGCCATCCTTATTACCCCTCTGAGCATATAAATCTGTTTTCCTTTAGATGGATGTGGTAATTGACCTCTTCAAGGATTCCTAATAGTGGCTATTCTAGTGGATGAAGGCTTTTGGTGGGGTTGGAGTGGTGACCTTTTTGGGCTTAGATAAACTGGTATTTATATCAATTTGCACCAGTATCGATAGCTGGGGGAGTGGGAAGGAACTCTTTAGGCGTGGCTCTAGCGTAATGTCGCATTTGGAGAACTGACGTTTTTTTGTTAAGCCAAAAGCAGGAGCGATAGTATGAACGCGTGTTGTTAGAAGGAAGGAAGGATGCGCGGCGAGGCTACTTTGGAACTTACGGTGCACCTTAAAATCGCTAGATCACGATCGCACCAGCCCCCAAACTATATGTACCACTACCTTTTCTTTCCTTACCGTTTGGGAGATGTGACTATTGTTTGCCAATCTACCCGATCTACCCAGCGCCTTGCCTCCGTAATAATTTAACGTGTCAACCCTGGAGGTGAAAATTTGACTACTAACATTCATTTTTTGCCCAAGCCTTCATTCAATCCGTCAGCCGTACCGCTGTACCGTCTAAAATCTTACCTACCTCATCTACTCTTCTCTTCTAATATCAATTATTTTCTTGCCGCCAATAATCCCGATCATCGATCATCGTCGCACCCGTACACCATACACTACATCGTCAGAACAGATAATGGAGCGCTCGGTTAAGGGCGAGTTCGACAAGGATGGCGACCATGGCGACCTACAAATGCCCGACGCCAGGCCATCGTACAAGTCGTGGAAAAAGAAGTATCGCAAGATGCGCATTAAGTTCGACCAGCAGATGTCAGAGATAGAATCTCTGCATAAGCTAGAACAAAAGGCCATGCGAACTGCCAAACGTCTGGCCATTGAGAACGAGTAAGGAACATCCCTTTCTTCTGTTCCTCGACCAAACATGGAGATAGAATAGGCATGCTGACCAATTTGTTTTCTCTAGTCGTATACTGGACCTGCTGATGGACATCAACGACTCGCCTCAGATTCCCTTTGAGCGGCGCATAGACCTTAGTTTCGATGAGGATGAGGATGACAATGACTCCGATGCTACCCAGAAACCTACCAAGTCTCTGAGGAAATTGGAACAGGAGGTTCCCCACCGATCATTCGACGCCTCCATCGAGCAGTTCCCGGACATGAAAGATGACCTTGACCCCGAAGATCCTGAGATACATCCTACCTCCTTCCTCACTGCTGACGACATCGACGAGTATCTTTTGGAGCTCGACACGCGATTAAACCTGAAGTCCAAGCCTACGCTCGCGCCCAGCGCCGTCGGAAAGGAGGTCTCCAATCCTGCCGCCAATTTCGCGCTGCGTAATCCTACGAGCGTTTACAACTGGCTACGGAGACATGCACCTAAGACATTCCTCCAGGATCTCGAGAAGGAGAAAGAGAAGGATAAGGATAAAGGCAAAGACAAGGACGACGACCATGGCGATGATGAGAAGGGGGGACGCAAGCGTAAAGGCGGCGGAACCGCTCGGACTAAGAGACAGTCGGCCGCAAGCCGCAAAGAAAAGGAGAAGGACGTTGGTGAGTCCATGGATTGGGATGACGACGCTGGCTATGATGCGCCCGCATCTAAGGGAAAGAGGAAGAGAGATGAGGATGGCGGATACCGACCTAAGGGCGGATCAAGTCGGCCGACTAAGAAGCGTAAGAGTAAGGATCTTGGTTCACTACCGACTAAGGGTTCGCGCAAGTCAACGGCCTGATTCTATCGTTGGCTACTTTGTCACGGCGTCACGGCGAGCTTCGGACTCTACTCCGAAGTGTTATAATTAGTTATGGTCCACCATCATGGGGTTGATGAGTATTGGACATGGTCGGCGAAGTCAGTTCAGCATGGCATTTGAGTTCTAGAGGGATGCGGGGATATATAATGCGGCAGTCCTTTCTTACTGCGACGCATTTCTTTAGACTGACTTCACAATACACCGTCTCATCGCTATGAACAGGAAGTGCCCAACAGAAAGCTAGCTAAAACAGCTAAGTAGCCAATTCCATAAGGAATGATGTATACTACGTACAAACTTGCAGTGCCATCGTGCCCACTGATTGGCTCCCGCCTTGGTTTTAGTGGAAATTTTCTCCATTCGTGCAAATTCAAGATTCACTTATTATACTTCTTTCTGATATTCACATTATACACGTAATATCTAAGATTTTCATCCAGCTAAGAAGCCTAACTAATATATATTCAGCGGTGCGAAACTGTAGATGCGACAAAGTACGGCATAAGCATCTCAGATCAAACAGACGTCATAGAACACCAAAATCTAGGATTACACCAAGCTTAGACTAGGAACAAAACAGTCCCCAGGGTCCAACAGTCAGCTACTCATCCACTTTCTTTCTCAAAAACCTCCAGCCCTCAACATGCCAGAGCGTAAGATGTACATTGTCGAGCACCTGGACCCGGAACTCGGTCCCTGGTCGGAGCTCGAGTACATCGCCATCGCGGAGGAGACCCAGCGCGCCGGCAACACGTTCATGCTGTCGTCGCTGCCAGAGGGGTTCAAGGTGCCCGAGAAGCTGGCCGCGAACCCGGCGTTTAAGGCGGAGAGTCGTGGCGTGGAGGAGATGTATGGTGGTGAGATGAAGGATAGGGTGTGTCTGCTGGATCCCCAGGCCGAGAAGGATTTGAACCCGGACGATAAGAGGGAGTTTGATGTGTTTTTGTTTGGGGGCATTTTAGGTGAGTTTTGGTGTTGCTTGGTGGAACTTTGGGTTTCTTCGTCGGAGTGCGAGGATGGATATTGGAGGCGAGAGAAGGGCTCCCAATCACGGTTGCTAACTGATGGGTTATAGGAGATGATCCGCCGCGAGGTATGTGAGCTTCTTTTGCTTCTCTAGAAGGAAGTGAGCTAAAACCAGGAGTAGATCGAACGTCTGAACTGCGCAAGAAGGGGTTCAAGGGCCGCCGGCTAGGCCCCGTGCAAATGACAACAGACACTGCGGTGCGAGTGACGCGGATGGTGGTCGAGGAGCAATGTGAGCTTTACCCCCTTTTTTCTTCTATTTTCGACTTTTTTTTTTTTCTACATATTCATCAACACGAAGTGAGAAGAAAAACATTGACTGAACAACCGAGGAACAGTCACATTAAACAAGATACCGTATACCGACTTCCCCGAGCTCAAGTTCAACGAGCACGAGAGCACGGAGATGCCCTTCCGTTACGTGAAAGGGGATGATGGGAAGCCCGTTATGCCCGAGGTGAGACTCTTTGACCCTAATTTAGTTCTGAGAGGATGACTCGACTAATAATCGTTGCGTAGGGCATGGTGGATTTGATTAAGAAGGATGCGGATAAGAGCATCGACGATCTGTTTTAAGGTTATTTGGCTCCTGGGTGTGTAAAATTTAGAATGGGCCTCTACTGAGTATCGGCACATAACCCCTAGATACTCCACGGACCAATCTGGGTTATATCGAGTAGTCTAGGTCGTGACTATAGTAAGTTCTTAAGAGGTCGGGGATTTCTAATCCCCTTAGCCTTATATCAAGAGAGGCTAGGCTATAGCACGGAGGGTAGTTTGTCTTGTAGGACGGACACCCTGAAGTAGGAGTAAAAAAAGAACTTATATGAATGATTCATTCAAGCCGCAGAGACTCATATTACTTCCTTCTGAATTAAGCTTCCAATTGTCGTTGGAAGATAGAGGCTGGTTGGGGGCTGAACTGGATACGTCTAGTAGTTTATCTAGATCTCATCGACGTCCATATCATCAGCGGAACCTTCCTCCCCTCCAGATCCAGAATACTCATTCCCATCCAAGTCTGCGTCTCCCTCAAGGCCATCTTCATTAGCGTCAACCATCATGACTTCGTCCTCCTCGTCGTCCTCTTCCTCTAGTAGCCCTTCATTCTCCTCGAGATCATCCCAATGTTGCGGAGTAGGAGTGGAATATCCAGTCCCAGGGACGCTCCCGGTGGATGAAGGAGCTGGCGACTGTCCACGAGCCGATAGCATGTGGATAAGACCGGTGACTTTCGCCCTTCTCGGGGCACGGCCGTGAGGTAGATTGTACTTTCCCCGATGGCCCTGCTTAAACTTACTCCTGTTCTTGTTATGATTGGGGCGAGGGTCGTGGGTTCTAGCGATGACCGTCACCTCATCATTCTCTCCCATTCGCTTCTTCAATGCAATGAAATTCGCAAGGAAATTGCCCTGCATGATTCGTTCTGACCTGGCCCATTTCTCGGCTGGAGGAACAAGGGACCGGGCGGTGGTACTCTCCGCAGAGGTGAGGCCGTTGAGACGTCGTTTTAGGGTCGTGTCCTTGGGCTTAAGCTGCATCTCTTTGACCGTTATTCGAGAGCAGCTTGCGGCTAGCAGGTCGACGTCATGGTCAAGTTGCCGAAGTGCTGGGATAGGATTATCATCATCCCGCTTGGTCATCAGGAGCTCCGTGCCGACGTTCTGGCTCCACTGCCCCGAGAAGACGCGGCCTTTGTACGAGATTATGGGTTCCTCTGTGTGGAGATCCAGAATCTGAACCTGACTAGGGGTCTGATCCTCATATTCTTCATCTATAACCTCATCTGGCTGAGACTCGTGAGGATTTAGATTCTGAGGCATAGCACCACCTTCGTCACTGTCATCAGGGCTACCGCTTGGGCTCATGCGCCTGTTCAGGTACAACTTAGCTCTCTCGGCTTTTTCGCCACCTCGATAGCCGGGGCGATTAACTAGACTGGCCTCGCCGTTGGTGAAATCTGCCTTGGAGAGATCTAGAGTGACGTAAAAGGTCTAGGATGGTTTAGTTTCCGCTCAGTCCAAGGTTCTGAATACGGATTCTCACCTCCGTTTCGGTATTGGAATACTCGTATTCCCAATCAGACTCATCGTCTTCGGGAGGCATACGACTGGGTAGAGTTGCGGGCGCCGTTTCGCGAACATGAGAGCATTCCTCGCTTACACCGTTACTAGCCATTGGATAGTTGTAAAAAGAGACTATGACGGCTTGGGGGTACGCAGCACCGCATTTGAGAAGTCAGAATAAAGAATTTCACAGCTCCAGAAAGCAAGGTTATTGGGTATTATGATTTGCTTGCACAGTATGGAATTTTGTATTAATAGAACTTGTAAGTTTACTTGATGCAGGTTGAGAGCTTGGATTGTTAGCGTGGCCCCCGGAGTGACATCGACGTGACATCTGGAAATTTACTTAGGTAGAGGTGCTTGCCGATTTTAGCAGTGGTCCAGGCGGTCAATACCGGCATTACGCCCTAATGTTCCTAGCCAAGGCGTTTTTGGAGGGGCAACGGCGCATTACACCGGGAGGAAACTGTCCCTCCTGCCCCTCATCCCGCTGAAAATTCCCATTGTAGCGGCCTTTTGGCCTTTGACTCACCAGTCAAGACTCAACAATTCCGGTCCAGTCCTTACCCAGACATCCTATAGAAACCCCGAGGTCGCCAGGCCTTTGCTCAATCCTTTGTGCTACTTATTTAACTGTACATACATACCCAAGGTGTTCACCGTTACTCGCCTGCTGTCAGCACCTTGAGCTTCTTTGTGTGATCTTGCAACTTGCGCGCCGCAGCTAGCGAACCGCCCACAATGCGTACGGTCCATCTGTTAGATTACGTCGCGGGAAACGTACGGTCCCTGGTCAACGCTATCGAGAAGTGTGGCTACACAGTAGAATGGATCCGGACCCCAGATGAGGTCTCCAAGGCCGAGAAGCTCATCCTCCCCGGCGTCGGCCACTTTGGCCACTGTCTAAGCCAACTAGCCTCCGCCGGCTACCTACCCGCCATTCGCGCCCATATTGACGCCGGCAAGCCGTTTATGGGGATATGCGTTGGGCTACAAGCCTTGTTTGAAGGTTCTGTGGAGGACTCTGCTGCACTTGGCCTGTGTCTGATAAAAGGCGCGCTGGACCGGTTCGATGATTCCCAGAAGGCGGTCCCGCATATCGGATGGAACAGCGCCAACACCAGCGGAAAGAGCTTGTATGATCTTCGTTCAGATAGCAAGTACTACTACGTCCACTCGTACAAGTACCCGTATAAAAAGGGCGAGCTAGAGGGCCAAGGCTGGACGGTTGCGACGGGCTCGTACGGTGGAGAAATATTCGTAGGTGCGGTAGCAAAAGACAACGTCCTAGCAACACAGTTCCACCCGGAGAAAAGCGGCATCGCAGGGCTCAGGGTGATAAAAGCGTTCCTCACAGGTGAAGGTGCCAGAACGCTAGGCCGGGATGTAGCCGGACCAGCGCCAACAGGGGGCCTGACGAGGCGTATCATCGCATGTCTTGACGTCCGAACAAACGACCAAGGGGATCTCGTTGTAACGAAGGGCGACCAATATGACGTACGGGAGAAGACGAGCAACCGCGGTGTGCGAAACCTGGGCAAACCGGTCGAGCTAGCCAAAAAATACTACGAGCAAGGCGCGGACGAAATAACCTTCCTCAACATCACCAGCTTCCGCGACTGTCCGCTAGCAGACGTGCCTATGCTAGAAATCCTCCGACGCACATCCGAGACTGTCTTCGTCCCGCTGACCATCGGCGGCGGCATCCGCGACACGGTCGACACGGACGGCACCAAGGTCACGGCGCTCGAAATCGCCACTATGTACTTCAAGAGCGGCGCGGACAAGGTATCCATCGGGTCGGACGCCGTGTTGGCCGCCGAGGAATACTACGCGATGAACCGACGACTCTTCGGCAACACAGCCATAGAGCAGATCTCGAAGGCCTACGGCAACCAAGCCGTCGTCATCAGCGTAGACCCGAAGCGCGTGTATGTGCCCAAGGTCGATGCTACACGCCATAACACCATCCAGACCGCGTTCCCGGGGCCGCGCGGCGAGAACTACTGCTGGTACGCCTGCACGATCAAGGGCGGCCGCGAGACGCGAGACCTGGACGTCGTCGAACTGGTCCAGGCCGTCGAGGCCATGGGCGCCGGCGAGATCCTGCTCAACTGCATCGACCGCGACGGCACCAACAGCGGCTTCGACCTCGAGCTGATCGACCAGGTCAAGTCCGCTATTAAAATCCCCGTCATAGCGTCGAGCGGCGCTGGAAACCCGGGGCACTTCGAAGAGGTGTTCGCGAAGACACGGACAGACGCCGCATTAGGAGCGGGTATCTTCCACAGGGGAGAGTACACCGTCAAACAGGTCAAGGACTATCTAGCAGAAAAGGGGTTGGAAGTAAGAAAATTCGAAGAATATATATGATGTTATTTATACAAGGAAATCTGAGAAAGCTGAAGAGGGACGGGCGTACTTGTCTCATGGCACTTGGTAATAATTGGCGTTGCTGGTTTAGATATGGAAAAAGGGATGATAGAAATTCGTCATCTATTGATAGTAATATGTTACTATACCATTGCCAATGCAACGCTGATCCATTCGCGATTACGGCCCTCTATAATTGATGCTGATGCCCTCGCCCGTAAAATGAATGCAGCAGATGCAATCGCGAAAACGACCCATGCGCCAAAGCTGATTGACGTAATGTGTGACTCCCGAGAACTCCGAAAAGCAAGTACAATCTCGACGATATTTTTCAAAAGGACCTCCCTAGCCTGCGAATAGAAGTGAAATATCAAGCGATAACGATCGTCAATGTCCGGAATGCTGCGATTAAACCTCCATGCCCATGAATATCCACTTGTTGCTAGTAACGTCGATGTCCTTTGCCCAATGGTCCAGTGTAGTCAATTCGAAGCCAACCCACTGCAAACTCCTCATCAATGCCTTTGCATAGTCGTGCGGCATCATACGGTCGACGCAAATCACCACGTGCGAGCATCCTATTGGGCCATCCGCTAGTTCGATCAAAGCAATGAGTCTGCGATGGTGTCAGCATGACATAAAAAGTGACACGAGGGGTAACATACGCTTGCTTGAGATCGCGGCCGACGAGTCCGCTATCAAAGAATGCAAACAACGACTTCTCGTCGCCATCTTCCGTAACAAAGGCTCGGAAACTCGCGCCACCGGCGTAATCCCAAAACTCCATCCACCCGTTCACCTGTATTGCAGGCTTATTGTCGATATCGGAGAAGGAAGACGGAGGTGTAGGATAGTCGTCGGGTGGCGTGAGTGCGTAATTAACACCAGCCAGGAAGGAGCCATTACCGGCCATATTCCACTCACCCTGGAACACAGCTTTCATGGTCTCGCAAAAGAATCTCTCACATTCTTCCCTGATCTGAAGTGTTGCCCCCCCTCGGCGGCTGCGGCTAATTGGTGCGTTCGAGCTGCGCTTCTTGTTCTTGGGTTGGAGCGCGAGCTGATTAGAGGAGGTGATTGCCGCGAGGGGGGGACTTGACGGAGGGGATGGTAGACCTGAGATAGGGACCTCAGGAATACCACTCGGCCCCTATTTTTCAAATATCTGTCAGACTATGATTTTCAATATATTACTTTGGGTCAGGGTGTAGACTTACCTGCAGCCCCGGTAGTGCAGTAGTGAAGTCCCTTTAGGGACGCAGTGGGGTCGACGAGGTAGCAACTGGCGAGGACATTGACCTGACGAGCCACGGCCTCGCCATAATTACTACTACTACTGTTATTTTTACTGGTTTTCATTGGCGCCATGGCTGATGGAATCCAGGGCTGTCGTTGTAGATTGATGGGTTGTGTAAGAATGGTGGTAACTCGGGATTCCAAAAAGAAATCCGAATGAAAGCGAAGGCGTTAGCGGGGTCGGCTGTTGTCGGGAGACACTGCTGAATGTGAACCTAAACTTGGGACTCGGAATTCGTATATTGATTTTTTACGGAATTGAAGTTTTGGTAGTTGTTTGATGAATTGGGCGGTCTGTGTCTTGTTGAAGTAGGAAGTTTGCAAGTGACTGGAATTTTAGAGCGACCAGACAAGGCGGAAACTCAAATTCAAATAACCTTGGGAACCTTGGAAAGAACAGCAGCGGTCAAACGCAGTTCCAATGCATTTGCCCGAAAGAGCGGGCTGGTGGGCTTGCAGGTTCTGGAAACGGCGAGAGTTTGCAGCTCGTCCAATCAATCGTTCGCGCCAGAACCGTGCCACCCCGCATGTCTATCACGTGTTAATCTACCATCAATTGAACCAATGAGCTGGGCAGGACATGATTGGTAGGAAAATCTTGGCGGTTCCACTTAAGATGCCGGTGAGCCCACGATGCTTTACAAGTCTTTGGATGTTCATAGTCATCAACGAAATTTTTTGATTATGTTTTACTGACCGGATACCTGTGGTGTCTGCCTGCTAATTTATTTTCATATTCCGTATAGGGATAGTCGAGCCGATTGGAAAAGGATCTATGCTATCCTACAGTAATCTATTTCATTGAAGACATTCAATGGTGCTCACTAAATTGGTTACACAGGTAGGCAGTCAAGTAAGCAGGATTCAAGCAAGCTTTTCCATATCATTATTAAGCAAGGGAAAGAAGCATTCTACTGTAAGTACTACATACATAGTATTACGGAATAATGTATATAGTATGTATGCCATTAAACGTAATTTCGACTTGTGTTACTTGTATTTTCAATACTCGAGTCCATGTTTGTCTTTGTGTTCTCGTCTCCTGAGACATTCTTACTAAGAACTAGCCATGCAAGGCTCGGACCCCATCGACTCGGCCATTGTCGCCGCTTAAGCCCAATGACTCGTTGAGATGGCGATTTCTTTCCGGGACACCAGGGTTTAGAGCTCGCCTCCTAATATTCGTAGTAGCTTTAATCTAGCGACGATGCTATGCCTTGTGACGATAAAATCACAGTTATCTCGATAGATGTTCATGAATCGGCAATTGAAGAAAAGGCGGGTCCTTCTGAGGCGTAGTATAGGTATCAAATGCTTCGTAATTCTAGAACGGGCCGGCGTCTGTTACCTAAATGATAATGTGAGAAGTCGAATGCAACATATGTAATACATAGATCATGGCATAACTCCTATGTACTAGGTATCATGTATCGTAATGTTGCCTTACCCCCGAATAGATACGCCATTCAAGACCTTCATCCGGCACTACTAAATTCTGCTAGCATACTATAATCGTGCAGGGGTCGCCCCTCTAACCGAGCTAGCGATAGTCCGCCCTGCCCGTGCTCTTAGCCGCATGGTCGGGCGATAATGCCGATAAAGCTGGGGGTGGGCACCTCCGATAAGGGAGTGTCAGATGCGTGAGATACACCTCTCCTCAGAAATGATGCGATGTGATGCACACGGGATCAACTCTAAATGGTAGGGCCAGTCCTACAGCATGAAGCCTGACATGGATATCACCCGCAGGTTCCGGCGTGCGGGCGAGCCTTTTTAATCTCGTGTCATGCCTGCCCAACCACGTCTGATTCTTAAGAAGGTAGCAGCCAGCTACATTCATCCTTTGTTGTTCGCTGCTCATTGCTCACTGCTCTTGTTGATGCGGGGCTGGCTGCTTTCGTTACACCCTCATATTAAATCGCTAAATCGCTTCCTCTAACTTTCTATCCTGACAACTGAGCTAGACTCCTCTTATTATCGAGTCCGTGACTTGAGTATAACGTATTCATCGAGGCGTGCTCTTCGCTCCTCATGTGAAATATCCCTACATCTCGAATTTCCGTCTAACCCACCAATATGTATTCCATAATGTTCAGTGAGGCTCTACCGTCTCCTCCACCCCCCGCACAAGCTCGAGAAGAATCTGAGGGGCCAAAATTTCCCGTATACTTACTTCCGAGCCTCACCATGCCGTTTCGTCGAAGACGGCGAAGTTCGCATACAAGTTACGCGAGTCCTCCACGCGACACCCCACCATCATTGAGCTCGTCCCCGACAGACTCACCACCATCGAGCCCAACGGGGAGCCTACGGACACCTTCGTCCAGTCTATCCATGAGCTTCTTGTCCAACTTCAGGTTTAAAGAGAAGAGTTCTCAGTCATCCGGAGAATCTCTTGATGGCACGAAGCTCGCACGGACGCAACTCAACACAATTAGGTGTTCGACCTGTGCTTCCGACTTTGCCTTTTCCGAGCAAATTATAAGCAAAGGCTTCACGGGGCGATATGGCCGAGCATTCTTGGTGTCACCACCAGAACAACCTACTCGTAAGGGGACGAAGGCTCGAGACTTGATTAATATTAAGATCGGCAAGTCAGAGACTCGACTCTTAGTCACCGGATCACACGTTGTTGCGGACATCACATGCGCCATTTGCCATACCAAGGTAGGTTGGAAGTACATAGACGCGAAGGAAGAAACGCAGAAATACAAGGTTGGAAAGTTCATCCTTGAAACACAAAGAGTCATCGTATATCGGAACTGGGAAGATGTGATGGTCGACGAAATGCCGGAGCTTGATATGGGGCCGAAAGACTCCATTATCGGAAGCGATGGGGAACCCATCATATTTGATTCGGATGACGAGGACGAATGTGAAGATTTATTTACCGGTGTTTGGGACCCCGAGATTGTTGCTAAGAGGCGAAGCCGAAAGAGTAATAACCGGCGCTCGAAGAAGAGCGCTGACTGAAGTCCCAGCCTTGAAGGTTGAGACTAATCGCATCATATGGAGTTTTGATATTTTTTTTGGACAATACCCAAGAATGGACATTACTGTTGGGGGAGGGGGGGAAGCATTAATATCTAGATACCCCTCGGGACAGGATCACTTACAGGAGTTATTCACGGATGGAACTGAGGAAAGCTGTCGTTTGGATGGGGTTGGATGGGATTGGCGCATTTCCGGTTTTCACATCGGATGGCGTATCTAAACTGGTGTTGGTCCTCCTCACAGTATCATTATTAGGCACGAATATTCGACACGATCTATTAAATTAACCAATACCGCGGAGAAACATTTATATATCTATACTTCTATTTTACGACGAGAAGTATTTATAGTGGAATAGTCTATTATTTTGGTTGATCTATGGTTGCCCTGCCCCTGGCTGGTGCTGGCGTTGGTGTTGGCGTTGGTGTTGGCGCGGGCGTTGGTTTCTGACCAGCTGATATCTCCAACGTGACCTGAGAGAAAAGAATAGTTAGTATCTTATTCAGTTGAATACTATGGAGCCCAAGACATACCGGTCCATCATTTACTAAAGCAACTTCCATCATGGCTTGAAACACACCGTTCTTCACCCTTTCAGCCATATAGCCCTGCTGCACCTTTTCAAAGAAGTATTGATACAGTCTCTTGGCGTCGTCCCCTCCCATTGCTCCGTGGAAGTCAGGCTTATTGCCCTTCTTAGTAGAGGCAAGTAATGTAAATTGGGACACTTCAGATATCGTTATTAGATGGTAGCTGCTAACGAAGATTCCCTTTGTAAGTGTAAGGAAGTCTTGGAACCTACCACATAAGACCTCACCACCGATGTCCATTACACTCTTTTTCCACTAACGAGGAAGTACCCGTCAGACATACATAGTCGTAATATACGCGCGTATGAGACACTTAACGAATAGGGGATATGCTGCCATACTCTTCCTCCAGCATCGTCATCCCATAGCTTTAGCTTCAGCACTTTTTGTGCGAGGGAGTCCGCTTCCTTTTCCGTGTCACCTGGGGCTACTGCAGCGAAGACTAAGACCCCCTTTCCAATCGACGATACTACCTCCTTTTCTACCGTCACAGAAGCGGATAAGACACGCTGTAGGATAGCTGTAAGAATTATGAAAGTTAAATAAAGAATTCGGACAGAAAGTTGGGTCTGTTCGAGCACCGACCTTTCATCTTAGACAATACCACTTTAGCTTGATCTTAATATCCCGTAGATGTGTCTGCCTAGACACCTTGCAGAAAACAGTTTTGAAGGTTTATCTTTGCGGTTACTAGCATCAAAATTGATCACATATAAATTGTTTATGGGTATAAGTTATTTTATAATATACGTATGTAGGTGGATCACGACGATATCTGGTATGAGTAACACGGCGACTGCTTCCTGCCGACATTAAAAATACTCCGGTGTCAAGAGGAAAGTGGGTTGCCGTTTGGCTGTCGGGTGGACCCACAACTTGAGCAACGGCTGGGGTTGTTTTGAAATAGAAGTACCTATAATTATCGTCGCGTCAAGGGACTATATATTCACTTATGATATAATTATGATAAATAGGTAAATAATTGAAAATAACTCATCCATAATGTGAAAACAATTCTAGTGAATTCTATATGCGTCGTCGCTGCACTTGCACTTTACAGCTTTAGTCTTTTCGGTGAAAAGAATCACGCTGTGCTTGTAGCACTTTATCTTTGATACCAAATCGGTACTTTACTTATTATGCGTACTATGTACCCACATACGTGAGGTTAGCAAGTACGGTAGAACCCAGACCTAAAAACCTTAAGGTTATTGGATGGTATTACTTGCCCGGTAGGTACAGTAATCAGTACGTAACATAGGGCAGGAGGTACCTGGATAGGTAGGCTGTAGGCTGTAAGCTGCGCCTGCTGTACCTAGGGCTGTGCTGCATCGCATTCTTTCGTCGTCGCATCTCACGAATGAAAAGTAAAAAGATTCAGCCTTCTGCAACCAAGACAACACATCGCCTAGGTAATAAGCAAACAACAATGTTTTAAACATTCCTTTCCTCCCACTTTCCACCCTTCTCCTACAGAAATCATAGAAGGGGATCTTCGATCCAATACCTGCTTCCTTTTCCTTGTACCTATGATACAGTACACCCGGCGAGGGCAATCCGAAATACTAACCTGCCGTCTCTCTAAGTTTACCAATAGGTCACGCCGACCTGGAAATCTCCCGGCGCCGGTTTCACTTTGACTCACCACCACCCGCCACGTAAACGGCCCCATCGCCTGCCCCATCCGAATCCTGCCCGTACATTTGCTACCGTCGCATAGCATTTCCGACTACGAGCTCAGGTCTATTCCTGGGCACAGATCGTCACCATGGCCGCGAGGAAATTGCAACAAGAAATAGACAAGTGCTTCAAGAAGGTCGCTGAAGGGGTAGCTGAATTCGACGGCATCTACGAGAAGATCGAACAATCCAACAATCCCGCCCAGAAGGAGAAGCTAGAAGACAACCTCAAGCGCGAGATCAAGAAGCTACAAAGGTTACGCGACCAAATCAAGACATGGGCTGCCAGCAATGACATAAAGGACAAGGCTCCGTTGCTTGAGCATCGGAAGCTGATAGAGACGGTATGTGATGGGAATTAGGTGGTAATTGCAAGCTTTATCGCGATGTCGCTCACAATTTGTTAGCAAATGGAACGCTTCAAGGCCGTAGAGAAGGCCATGAAGACCAAGGCTTACTCGAAAGAGGGCCTTTCAGCAGCGGCCAAGTTAGATCCCAAGGAACAAGCTAAGATGGAAGCCGGCGAGTTCTTGAATAATATGGTCGACGAACTAGAGCAACAGATCGAAGCGCTGGAGGCCGAGGGCGAATCGATACAGGCTACGATGAAGAAGGGAAAGAACCAAGCCTCCAAGGCAGATCGCATGGCAACGATCGAGCGTATCATCGAGCGACATAAATGGCACCAAGGGAAGCTTGAACTCATTCGCCGGTCGCTCGACAACGGGGGTGTCGAAACGGAACAAGTAAACGACCTAGAGGAGAGTATCCGTTATTACGTCACAGATGGCATGGGCGATGACTATGTCGAAGATGAGGAGCTTTACGACGAGCTCAACCTCCAAGAAGAGGAGGATGTCTATGGTATGGGCCAGGAGAACGACCGGGTGTCGTCACAAGATACGCAGTCTATACAGGACGATATTATGGACGTGGACTCGCGATCTGGTAGTATAGCCGGAAAGTCACGAACTGCCGTCGATGCCGCAGCAACCGCCGGCCGGCGACCATCCGCACAGCTCAAATCTCCTCTTCCAACTCTAGCGACGTTACATACCCCGTTAGCGAACGTTAGTAACGGCAGTACTGCTAATACTAGCATGAAACCAGCAACACTACCGACTCGGCCGCCTGGAGAGGGCTTGAAATATGCTTCAGCTGCCGCCGCCGCTGCCGCTAGCGACAAGAACAACGTCGGCATTGCACCACTCCCGCCGCCGCCCGGATCTCTTCCAGTATCATCTACTCCTGGCATTTCGCCTCTACCACCTGTTGCGCCTTTGAGGACGAGCGCAGCAAGCTCGCCAAACACGGCATTCTTACAACCTGCCCCGTCAGAACAAAAACCTGGGAACTTGTCCGTCCCGCCAAACATTCCGGAATCTAAGCCGTCAGAGCCAATTAGCTCGGCCCCTACGTCAAAGAAGTCAGAGAAGGTATCGTCCAAGGCTGCAGGCAAAGCCCCTGCCAGCGTGGACCACGCCGAGTCTTCTAAAGGTAAACCGTACTATATACCTTTCCTCTGCGCTGTGCTAACTTTGCTATGTAGCAACTGCTCAACCAAACGGCTTTGCGAACGGTATCAAACCCATCGAAGAGGAGAAAGAGGAAGAATCGATATACCACCTTCCATCTTCCTTGCGAGACCTAGTAGAATCTTTCGAAGTAACCAAGAAGCGTTCACTACCGGTGAATAGTCCATCTCACCTGCGTATGATGGCGGCCTCGCAAACGAACGCGAACATGGCCGACACACTCGATTTGGAACCACCCCGAACGTATAGGCCGGAATCCCGATACCCGTCGGCTTCGGGCTATCCCCAGGAACCTCTACCAATATTCGAGGATCCCCGACTGTACTCCCGAATAGAGCCGGACACGCTCTTTTACGTCTTCTACTACAAGCAAGGGACCTACCAACAGTATCTGGCGGCTAAGGCGCTGAAAGATCAGAGCTGGCGATTTCACAAGCAGTACCAGACTTGGTTCCAACGGCATGAGGAACCTAAGAGCATTACAGAGGAATTCGAGCAAGGAACCTATCGTTTCTTCGACTATGAATCAACCTGGTACGTTCAATTCCATCGCATGCGTCACGGGCTATGCTCGATTTAAGTTCCACCTCGTTCATGCTTTGACTTCACATCCGAAATAAACTGCTGACTATCCCTAGGATGAATCGAAGGAAAGCCGATTTCAAGTTTGCTTACCGATTCCTTGAGGATGATGTATGAAGACGCCGTTCCTTGTAATACATTATCATTATCAGGATTGATGTTAGATGGGGGTTCCTCGGCCTCTTAGGGCTCAGTGTACGCAATATCATCGTATTGCTAGTTGGAGAAGAACTGCCGCAAACGGGTCTAACTTCGCCGTAATATTTGTAAGGGAATACATGCAAGACTTCCCCGAACTTTGTCGGATGACCTCAAATGCTTGTGAGAAATTTGCGAATGTTGTGTTACGTCCCGAGTACCGGACGACTTCCTCAGTTTTACTAATTAATTCCTGATGAATATGAAATTCGGAATAGATAGACAAATAGGTAGGTGTCCTGGGTAGTCTATTCAGTTTACTAACGTAGACGATCCATGGGCCATAAACGCGGGATGTTCTTCACCGCTCAACGCTTCCAGTTCAATTTCGATTCGCCATGTCAGGTTGAGTAAAACTAGGCTGGTCAGGTTAGATTCTTTAGTTCTCAGACCGCACCGCCGTATTCGGCTACCATATAAAGTGTCTACCCACGAATAAAAGAGGCACGCAGATTCCGACCCGGTGTTTAATATGCTTACTGGCGTTGCTTGGACGATCATATGACTTCCATATGGTCTCGTGGTAGCTCTGATTTGAGTTAAGGACGGAATATTTGAGGCTGCAGACAGCCTATCGGAAGTCTCCCCCGCCGCGTAGTTACATAGGGGTCAACTTGCCAGGTACCAAGCAGTTGGGTGCAGAGTTACGCTGCTAACACTACACCTTCACAGCATCGTTCCAGAATGGTCCTGTGTTTCGTTACTTGTCCATTTTGGGGGGTTTTCATGGACGAAATTGTATTACAATTATTGCAGAGTATGGCAAGATGCGGCATCGCTCCGATGCTAATTCCAGTGCCGACATCCAGATGTAGGTCCAAGTATAATATGCACTTCCGTTGCGGCGTGTTCCGTTCCCATTTGTCCAGACCCGCATCCATCTCCGATGTAAGTCGCAACGAAGACCTAACCCCCGGCTTTTCGCTCCACTACCTATGAGCTGTCTTGTATACTTATTCCAAGCTCCGCGAAACGGTCCTAGATGGAGTTAAGTTGAACAACGGATCTTGGGTTCGAATCTGCCGGGACTCATGTCGCCTCAGATCCGTACCTCCGTTACGTCGGAGTAAGGTCAATATAACCCTATAGCGCATCAGTATGATCAATTGATGGATTTAAGCGCCAATCCTTCCTATGTTCGTCCCGTGCATAAGTCTAATGACCGCGCCCCGGCGCTGAGCTTCCCCTCATTCGGCCTATCATGGCTTACAACGAACACAGTGGATGTCGCGATGGACATCGTATGGCTGTGTTCGTACTGAGCGAAGTCTTGAATCAAAATTGTTGTAATAAATGGCGAAGCTCCGATCGCCGCTCGCATCGTCCTTTCCATGTCAGTAGTGGGTTCGATCCAGCTTTTGCGCAGGTACGCCGAGACGAATGTGCCTACCCCGGGCCTTTCTTAAGCAGCCTCCAATCCGCCTTTTACGTGTGCACATGTGCCACTGAAGCTTATTTCTTGAAAGCTGCATATCTTTCAAGCCATAAGACTCACCATCGCCGCCGCCACTGCAACCACACTACATTGCTCACGTATCACCATCATGTCGCATCCGCAGACACTGTTCGCTCAGACTGAGTTCCATGGGGCTTCGATGCTGCGGACGCGGCGGACAACAATCGCGCGGACGACAGTTAAGGCGCAATTGCAGAAGCTGAAGGACACCGGTCGGTACCAGTGTTTCTCTTTGAAATGGCAACCCATCTACGAGGACCGCTCCCGTTGGCCGTGTCCAGCTCCCATGTATTGGGACAGCGACGTGGCTAAGTGGATCGAGGGCGCGTGCTACCTATTGAGCGAGGAGTATGACGCCGAAGTCGATGCGGCGGTCCGTGAGATCGCCAATATGATCCGTGGCGCCCAGCAGGAGGATGGCTATTTGAATACGTGGTTCACGATTGCGGAGCCTGAGAAGAGATGGACGAACATAAGGGATCAGCATGAGCTGTAAGAATTTTCCCTTACCGTCTCCCTTTGGCTCTGGATGACTGACGTCCTGCGTATAAAGATATAACGCCGGGCACCTGATAGAGGCGGCGCTGGCGCATAGCAATTACTATAAGAATAACCTCTTGATTGAACCGATCGAGAAGTACGTGAAGTATATCTGTACTGTTATCGGGCCAGGCCCAGACAAGGTTAGCACTTCTCCTTCTCTGGCATAATCTCCTGCGTCTTCGAGCCAGTTTAAAGGGTGGCAATGCACTCACTCTCAAAATCATCATAACGGGACCCGTCCATGCTGAATTTTTGTTCAGAAACACGCCTACCCCGGCCATCCCGAGACCGAACTCGCGCTCCTTCGTCTATACACAGCGACGGGGAATAAGGACGCGTACGAGCTAGCGAAATTTTTCGTCGAGGAGCGTGGCAATCCGACGGGCCAGGATGGACTACCATACTACGACTGGGAGCGCCGGCAGCGTGGCGACAGCCCCTGGAAGCGTTCTGACAGTTACCAGATGCATAATAGCAACTGGTATAACCAGGCACACGCCCCAATCCTAGAGCAGAAGTCTGTTGAGGGCCACGCCGTGAGAGCAATGTATCGTGAGTATCTTTACCAGTTTTCATTCCCCTTTCCATCCTCGTTCCGACACATTATCGCCTTTTCCAGGTTTACAAACTCCCTTAACTGGCGCGCGAGCGCGAACCCCTCCGAACACGTAACAGTATTAAAGATGCCCCTGAAATCATGTAATAGGATAGTAAATCGTCGACTATGCTGCATGGCATACTCTATTATGGCTTCAGAGAGGTGCTGTTTCCGACAAGGGTACATGCTAAGGAGTTTATGCCGAATCTCCCAACCGAGGGTCGCCACCTACTATTAAAGCCATATCCGAACGATAATCACTGACCTTGGCCGCAGTCCTAACTGGAGTTGCGGATCTATTATGCCTGGACGAACTTGGCGTGAAATCCTACGCACACAAGGGTGAGTATTTCGAAGCCTTGTGTAGACTATGGAACAACATGGTCGACAAGAAGATGTACCTCACCGGGGGGATTGGGTCGATGTGGCAATGGGAAGGTTTTGGCATTGACTACTTCTTGCCACAAGGATCTGAGGAGGGCGGTTGTTACAATGAGACTTGCGCCTCCATCGGCGTCATAATGCTAGCGGAACGCCTACTACACCTTGATTTGAACTCGAAGTATGCCGACATCATGGAGCTGTGTCTATACAATGCGGTAATGACCGGGCTAAGCCTCGAGGGAACTGCCTTCACATACGTAAACCAGCTCGCAAGCTCAGACGCTGACAGAAACCGTCGCGAGGATTGGTTCGATACATCATGCTGCCCACCCAACGTGATGCGTCTTTTTGGCTCTCTCGGAGGATATCTTTGGGATTACGGAGGTTCCGGGAAGGATGCCTACGTCAACGTACATCTCTATACGACGGCCAAGGTTACGTTTCAAGTAGAAGACCAACAGATCATTCTCGAACAGAAATCCAACTGGCCCTGGGAGGGGAACATGTTGTTCCAGCTACAGGCGCCGACTTCGACGAACACCACCATCAGGTTGAGGATCCCTTCCTGGGCGCGCATGAGTTTTACGGTACGTCCGGTTTGCCCCTAATTAAAGCACCAATGAGGCAATATTCGCTAATGCCTCGACAGCTCACTCCGAGTTACAAACCTGCAAAAGTTGAGAAGGGTTACCTGGTTCTCCCGCCCGCTTACACTTCGGCGAATGGTGCCTTCTCGATCCAGATCAACGGGTTCCAGCCCCGATTCATCTCCCCACATCCCTATACCAATCAGAACACGCTGACGTTAGCGCGCGGTCCGTTAATCTACTGCGTGGAGGATGTCGACAACGCATGGGAGCAGGACCACTTCCGCAATGTCGGGATTAAATCCGACTCTGAAGTCACCGAACAGGAAGAGGAGATTGGCCAGACAGGGGAACGATACATTGCCCTCCGATCGGTCGGTTGGATCCGCGAGATAGATGATCGGGCCGAGTCAGAAGCCGGCGTCGAACCCGGCTCATCACTCCGCCAGACGGTCTTGGTCGAGCAGAAGGAGCTGACTTTCGTCCCTTATTATCTCCGCGCGAACCGTGGCGGTAAGGGTCACATGAGGGTTGGACTCCTGAGACAATGAAAATCCGAGACAGCCGGGTTGCTGTAACATGGATTACCCACTTTGAGTGTGGGATTCTGTGAATAAGAGGTTGAGTAAGTCGTTGGAATAGGGCACGCTCGGCGGCATCGTCATTTGTCCCCCTTGCATGCCCCATCGGGCAAGCTGCAGGTTCGGAGCCTTATCACTACCCGGTCTAGGTGCCATCCTACTACACTAGCTATAGTTGAAACCGGGATGCGGATACGACTTTGATTACCTCAACCTTAATCACCAATCTATCTATGCTAGCTACAAACCGTCACGTTGTTGGTATAAGCTGGCTTAAGCGCTGGTTTTGACGACTCCTGAGTTTCCTGTTGCGAGTGACCCGGTAACCGAACCAGTGGGCTTTGGGGGTCGGTTAGGGGGTTGTAAGAGAAAATACCCTATCGTACCTACCAAGGAAGTGAGTCCCGGGGTAATAGTCAGCCCGCTAACGCTACCTACCTACATACTAATAACAGTGCTTGTGCTTTTTACCCATTATTCTCCCCATCAGTCTTCTTTCACCCTGACTCCGACAGCTCTTTCGCATGAACCGCGGAGGTGCTCCGTGACGAGACTATAGGTAAACAGTATAGCCTTAACTTCAACCAATCATTTGGATTTTTGTATCGGTCCTCATTCGCAATCTTAACCCGAGCTCCTTCAGTCAGCAGCATGGATATACCTCTAATCACTTCACGGTGAACCGGTCAAGCCTTGTTTCCACGCATTCGTCGACCAATGGCATCCGCACCTCCTCACTACTTTTAATCAATCGGTAAGATGTTCCGACGAGCCTTATACTAAGCGCACCACCAAGGTATCGTCTTGGCCCTCCATGATCTTCAGAGATGTACAGAGGTGTTCGTGCGGAATTCGAATGAATGCTTCTAGAAACCCATGCCGTTTTGGCCCCGTACTGGCCCCGTACGTTACACTGAACGGGATTAGCTTCGATCTACGTAAAATCGCACATATAGACGCCGCCGCTATGGCTTATAATACGTCGAGGTAGGTATCATGAGTCCGAGGGCTGGGCCGCAATCCATCATATGCCCGCCCATACCGACATGGATAACGTCGCAGCCGAAGCCAGTTGGCGTAAAAGCCCTTCGCCCGGGAGTGAGGCTCAAGAAAAATACCAATGTCCTCGCTGTCCTAGCAGCTTCAAACGACCCGAACACCTCAAGAGGCACCAACGAAGCCACGACGGTCACAAACCATTTGTGTGCTCTGTCTGCTTGAAACGTTTCTTCAGGAGGTATATCATATTGTTTTGTCCTCGAAAGTGGACTTACACTGATCTCTAAAGTGATATTCTGACCCGACACGAGTTGATGCACGTTGCTGCCCAAAGGAACACCCATACTCTCAACCGAAAACGAGCATGCACGGAATGTGCGAGGGCAAGAGAAAGGTGTTCCAGGGACGAGCCTTGCCAGAGATGTTCTACCAAGTCTCTTCAGTGCCTGTATCCTGAAGATGCAGGGCAGAGGATCCATTCCCTTAGCAATGAGGCCTCGACGTCTTCTATGAACGAGAATGGACAACTCGAAGAATATCCTCAACTATCATCGCAGGGATCTTCGATTCTCCAGAGTCAGGAAGGCTTCATGGCATCAAATTCAATGCAGAGAAGGTCTCTTAACGAAGACGATGCTCCTCTTCGTGAATTCATAAACACGTTAAGATCCCCTACCACATCGTCCTTCGTACCAGACCCGGACCGTCCATCAGACTTGCTCTACAAGAGCACTGCCTTTCACCGAGAGAAGCAGCCGCACTCAGCTCTCGCGCTCAATAGCGTAGGAAACGAGTCTGGTGGTTTCGAAGCTGAAGGACTCGAAGCGGGCCGCCAAGCTCCGCTATTCGATCAGCCGGCAAGTTCTTCCTTCAACCGCTCGCATATCCATGACACGATCAACCTAGACGAACCTCATTTCGGCCAAGCGCTCGGAGAATATTCCCATCTGTGCCCTCCCAGCGGGACCGCAGACCCGCCCTTCGATTACCATTCCGAGGCAATGAGTTCGTCTGAGCAACGACCGGGGGGAGCCCGAGAGAACATTGACCCCTTCCTATCGATGCGCTCCAACCAGCAACACGGTGCGAGAGACTCTGGAGGATTGTCTCCAACGCTGAGCGCGACAGCAGCATCGTCATCATCTTCAGCCGGGGCGCCGCCGCCGGGGCTGCTATCGCTGTCCGACTTCGGCTCCCGCCCGATCAACCTCAAGGCGTACGAGCTCATCGCGAGCAACTTCAAGGAGCTGTGCCTGGAGCACGGGGAAGGGGCGGCCTTGGCGCGCAGCAGCAACGTCAATATCTCGGAGTCCCAGCGCACGGCGCAGCACGAGCTCTTTGTGAAACTGTACTACGAGCACTTCAAGCGCGAAGCTTACTGATTGGCAGCCCCAGGGCTGGCTTGGCTTGGCTTGGTTGGGTTCGACGTATGCGCGTAATACTCCGTCGGTATGCGCGTAGAGCTGGCTAGCTAGCTACGCCCTAAGTCCTGAAACGTCATGTCATGTCATGGGGGGTGGTGACCGACCGGGCTGGGACAGGTTCCTATCAGAATTTGCTTGGACAATCTGGAAGACGATCATACCCGCATAGCTACAAGATACGGCGTGTTACGGTATCTTTGATTCTTGAGGCCCATAAGTATATGTACATACTGTATGTATACATGGGCAGTTGCTGATATATTGTTTGCGGCTTTTGCCTAGTCTTTCCCCCGTGGACAAGCAACGGCGAGCAACCGTGGAACACACGAAGGGATTGGAAGATATCATTCGTCCCCCCCCGTCAAGTTCGGTCTGGAATTGAGGTCATTATCAGAAATGGGATTAGGGAATTGGTTTCTCTCCATACTTAGAATTACCTATTTAGAATCATTAGAGATAACGGCTCTTGCTGTCCGTTTAAGATATACTTATTTTTTCATATATAAAACCATAGCTTCTTAGAATGGTTCAATTCCTGACCCCTGTTAGGTACTCTTGTGTAAACTTGACACCGGCAATCCTGGTGAATATCCAAAGCGTGTGTAATCCGTCCGAGAGTCCTATACGCAGCGGAAGGTGCAATTGTGATACTATGAGGACATAGCAGGAAGGCAGTCTAGTGAGATGGATGGATGCCAGGTGAAGGGTGACGGAGCGAAGTGGGGATCTATCCTTGTAAAGTTCCGAATGTTGAAGCTTTTGCTTTTGCTCCTTGCTTTTTAGTTTCCAACCTTGTTCAACATTGCACTTCATCATTTCACAACCTCATCTCAACATTGAACCTAAGGGCAATCTCTATCTTCATATAAATACCTGACACAACATCATAGTCTCGCGAGACGTGGCACCAATGTGATCTCGCCAACTCATGCTATGCATCGCTGCCCAACTGCTTCCACCCGTCTCCCGCACACGACTATATGTACCTAAGGGTTGCCTTCTTTTCTTTCACTTCTTTGCAACTAGTCCTAAGGGTTGAGATGATACGCTTCTCACCGAGTCACGTTACTGCGAAATGTTTCTCCTTTTGATTCTGGTTGATGAGGGATTTGACTTCGGTTCCTGCATATCCATGTTCTCAGGGCTGAGCAGCGCCAAGCTCTCCGCCGATGGGCGCATCGTTGGATCTAGGCTGCAGAATGCAGAATGCGGAACATAGAAAAAGGAAAAGAAAAAGAACAACCAACCGAAGTCGATAGGAAATATCGTCAAGACGAGACGCAATCTGTAGCTGCGCCCCATCAATTCAACATGACATCTGGAATTTAGCGTTCTTCCATCCTTCTAGAACGCAGGACGCGTTGCTTAGATTGGACGTCGGTCAGATTTGCTAGACCGAGCGACATGGCTCCCCAAGATCTTTCCCACCTTTGTTCAGTGGGCCACAGTGGGATGTAGCCGCAGGAACCTTGATTTAAAGCTTTCTGTTCGTGCAGAAACCAATCAACAGCCTCACTATATTGTATGTCTATCTGCGGCACAGGCTTAAGACGATGAACCACAGTACTACCTTGGTACGCCGATGGTGTTCGATGTCCCGCGTCTCATATGATGGGGGCTGATCAGGCAGCCAGTGAGTAGGCGAACAGAAGCGTTGCGTTGGCAAGGCATTCAGTGGGCGAACTGGGTCGCCTGAAATCGATAAAGCTTCATGATGCCAAGCTTTCGTCTCATTTGACAGCTCGTCTCCGGTTGAGGCTGAGGGTCACTACCTAATGGTGGCTGTGTCCTACCTTTCTTGCAGGCACCAACGACGGGATGTGGTACAGGACTTTGAAAAGTCCCAAGACAGCATGGCTTTCCAATAGTCACGTCCGATAGCTTCCCAAGGGCTACGACATTGTCCTGGGTAGCCAGACGATATGATCATTTTACCCCAAAGGAATTTTCGGGTGGTTACCGCTGTGTGGGTTACTCGCCAAACTCTACTTCAGCTTAAACTGCCAATCCCGTCTAGCTGTCGTCCACTAATCCGGGTTGGACGCTTACGCTCCCGCATATGATTCCATACCCCATTGCACTTGTCAGCCTTACCTATATGTATGGAAGCAAACCGTGCTAATGTCGCATACAAATCTTGTGCTGAACTCTTTGGTTTACCTATGACCAGATCCACCTTCGGTTCGGATTGCCTTGGGATACCATGTCATGCATAGCTATCTTTCTCAAGGCTCGCGGCCGAAGCCAAGTAGCTGCCGATAGGGCAGGTTCACCGAACCCGAACTAGGTGTCTCACTTGCAATATTTCACAGAACATACACATGATACCCCGGAATAACTCTAAGGAAACCCGCGACGCTCTATTCCTTCATTCTAAGTTGCATTCTCCATAGACGGAAATTCGGCGGCCTCGGTGTGGCTCATTTATCTCCTGCTTAGCACCTAGTAACTCGGGTGCCATCTGAGACCTTCATATGCACTACCCCAGGGCGATGCCGCTAGCTATCGTGAGTAGCTATCATTGGGAACTGATTTTTTTCGGACAATAAGCATCCCGCTCAAGGGAATTGGAGCTTTCTTGACAGGGCATCTATCCACGAACCCTCGAAACCCTGGCCGGGCTAAACGTTCGCCTCACCAAAGCAGAATATGCAGTTTGAGCCTTAATCTGTCCCACCGACGAATGTTAAGCGGTTGTCCCACCAATAGACGAGTACCATATATTGCATTGGAGTGAGATTTCTGGCAGCTCTGAAAACAGACTATTTCAACAACCCAATGGGCGTCTTAACCAAATATTGCAATTGCTTGTTTGTATTACCGCACCTGCTCTGCCGTCGATCACTAGCCAGCTTAATCTCATCAACCGCATTGCATACTCGCTTTCTATCACTGTCAAGATTACTCGTAATCACTCGGCTCGTGCTCCTTGCAGGAGTTCCCGTCCTATCAATATAAGTATAACGGCGGTCCAAGGGTAGTGTACTCGTCCTCTCAAGAAAGTCACCGGTTAAACAGAACGGCACACGATATACGGATAGGACAGCTTTCCATTGATCTAGCTATGGACTACTCATACATGTCAGGAGCTAGCTCCGCATACGAACATCCCTACTGGCCAACTAGCACAGCTATGACACGAGGAACATCGTACGGAAGCAGTTTTAGCGACTATTCAAGGTCCAGCAACGAGCAATACGATGCTGCACTATCACCGACCTCTGAAGGCATGGGAAATCTTGATTTCTCCGGCGTGCCAGACGGATTAACCTATATTTCTGACACACATACTTACGATACGAGCACTCAACCCGAAGAACAAGATCTGATCCAGTACTACGTCTTCGATGCTGGCGGTGATTCAGGACAGGCGCACTGGCGACTGAAGCCGGGTTATACACCAACTGCAAGATATCCCGAAACAATGCCGGTTAGTGCAAACTCAGACGTGTAAGTATCGCTTAGGAATACACGCGCAAGGGCTATTCAAGTCCTAACAGGTCCATCTAGGCCACCTCCCGCCAGCGTCACTTCAGGCAAATATGTCTGTCTCGAGCCCTTCTGCAACGCAACACCATTCGGACGCAAGGCAGATCTCCAGCGGCACGTCTTACACAAGCATCGCGATGCTAGCCACAAGAAGGCGTTCTTCTGCGACTTCAAAAAATGCCCGAGGTCCAAACAGCCTTTCTACCGGCTCGACCACTGCAGGGAACACCACCGCGATTTCCACAAGGAAGACACGCCACGACGCGGGCCCAACAAGGAATCCGCTAAGTGGTGGGAGACTCGCAACGTTGACAAGAGGTGGTGGCGATGTGCTAAGTGCCTCAGCCGCATCTCTATCGAGACCAAGGGATTCGAGTGCTCTAAGTGTAAGACGACATGCGAACCTGAGAGACGCAAGCTGAGGGGCTACGAGTAAGCAGCCACTTAGCCTCCGGCTGAACGACAAACCAACTGAGCTCAGCTCCAGCGTTTTAGCTGCCTGAGTCGAACCAACACTCATCATGCTGCATACACGTGTGCATTGCTCTAGCACAGTTCAGCAACAAGTCAGCATATTAATCCTTCCTGTTTCGCCTGATGTCACGGCAAGTCACGAGCTGAGCAAGGCATATTATTCTTATTTGACTCTTTTACCACCCATGCCAACTTCTGCATGAGGCTTTATGGACTAATTATCCCCACGCCGGTGTCGGGGGCACAATACTTCACAATATATAACAGCAAATGGCGCAGGGCCGGAACATATCTTACATGAAAAGCACTATGACCCGAATGATTATTAGCCAGGTTACGGATCTCTACATACGGGGGCTAGGGTGAAAGGCGAGGCAGTACGATCATCTAAGTTCTCTTACTTACACTCGTTCCTCATTTCTTCAGCGCATTTCCAGATGAGATATGAGGCTATGTTTTCCATTTATTTGCTTATTTGTTTATTTGTTTATCCATGTTCTCTGTTTATCCTCTAGCGTTCTATCTTGGTCATGGCGTATCGCGGCGCCATCGGTGGTCATCATATCATATCATACCATGTTCATTACGACTTGTGGCGCAAGGCTATATAGATACTCAGGCGCGGTAGATGGTCATTTCTGCTTGTTTTATGGCTGGTTACTTCCTCCCCTTTTCATGAGTCACAACGTGGTCGAGTAACTTGTGCAATAAATAGAATTGTTAGCGCGGAGAGCTCGGATGTTGGGTTTCTTGGGGATCCGGTTGGTTGACGGGGTCCTGTTGTGGACGTTACTTATTAGAGAATATATGTACCTAGGTATGAATGGAAGGAAATGGTAGGCCTGCCACTGCGGTGGCAGGTAGGGTTACGTTTTATGGACTACCGCGGGCAGATATATACCGCGGTTCCGTCAACCAGTCGATCGGCTAGGCAGACTTGTCGAGGTACCTCGTTCTTCTCCCCAAGAAATCCTACGTGGCCTTTCGGCGTGGCTGCATGCTTATACGCGTACGCGCGGTAGCAAACCGCGCAACTCGCAACAGAGGCTCTGCGGGATGGGACAAGGGGCGGTTAATTTGAGCAGATTATTTATTAACTCATCAGGACATTTAGTCCCTGTCCTTACTCCTGCTCTATAAATCAAAGTTATCCCCCACCTCGTTTTCGCTTATCATGTGAATAGGTATGTATAAGCTACTATGCAGTCGCTTGCTACTTTGGATTATGACTACTTCCTACCGAGTGTATACCTAGGTTGGCTCATCCGATGTATGCACAGGGGGTGCAGGTCAATTCACGTAGATCGGCCTCGAGCCGAACCGAGGCCGCCTCCCTTGGAATTTGTGTTGTTGGTAACGACACGTCTCGTCTGCTTCATTACATAACTAGGACTGTCCGGCTACACGTCGTATTGGTCCTGGTGTTAAAACTGGTATAGATGTATGTATAACCTAACAAGCCATTATTCCTCCTGACTTGGTGTCGTGCTAGAAGCATAGCAAAGGACGTGCTATTGCTTTTCAGATATTTACATGTAATTAAAGTTTTCGGTCTAGACCGTACAACGGTGTCCCTTTCTCACCCATACTAGAATGATGTGTTGAAGCAGATGCCTACATGTAGTCACAATGACTAATGACTAATAGCCCTGGAGAGAGAGAAAGTTATGAATAGATTGGCTTGTGAAACCCCATAATTGCCGTCTATAGGCCCCCTTTTTGCTGCATAATGCAACATAAACTTGATACTCAAATCAGATGCGTTTCGGTATACCCTGATGCGAAATGCCGGCAAATGCCACATCTATTGACATCAAAATGGACAACATTGAATATCCAGCCCCGTATGCAAGTAAGATAGCTCTGTTCGGAGTACTACATGGTTGCGTAATATACCTCCTTAGCTATTACTACAGCTTAAGCTGCCGAGGTTACCCTTTAGACTTAAGGTAGCAATGGCTTTACAACCGTGGTTGAGCCTGATTGGCCAGTCGGATCGAAATGAGGCGGCTCGTTGACGTAGTCAACCTCGTGGGATTCAACTTGCTGACCCGCGCACCATTTCCGGCCTTGCGGTGTCTGCCTACCTGCATGTATGTAAGACAGCCTCGTAGTCGACCAGGGAATACTGCTACACACCCGCATACAAAATGATACAATGGACCATAGCATACTAACCTAACCTGCTTATCTGCTTACCCATACATATTTGGTATACTTAAGAACGTACCTTGTCCTTGCAGCCCTGTGCGATCCTACATATCGCTCAGAAAGCCAAATCGATTCGATGAACACGGTGCCAGATCGCACTTTGCTCCGTCGAGTTGCCTCAGTTAAGGGAATAAGGCTCTGCAGACGAGGCGGGAAGGAGTTGCATTGCAGCACGGCTGGAGCCTGTAGATATGTGATCGATCCCGTGTTATGTTACCTTATCCATGGGTCATACATATATCGGATTAATTTACCTAAGGCAGAAGAGTATCTACATTTGTCCGCATACCGAACAGTATTATCCATATATCATTTCTGTTAAGGTACGTACATATAGGTGGTGATAAAGTTACGATCTCCAAGAAGAGCAGCTTGCTCGGCACAGTGTTGACTCATATATAAGGACAAGGTTCTTACATTTTCTCTATCTAGCTCCAAGGGTCTCGAGGAATTCTTCCCTTCATATGAGAATCATTGGTTAGTGCTGACTCATTCTAGACACATATTATAGCAGGTTGTCGCTGAAATGTATAATTTGCCGCGAGTCCCACGAAAAGGGGTGAAGGGTTGCAGGAGGGAAAGGGCATATTGAGACACGTATCAACCTTCAGGACACTATACTGTGTTACCCATTACTACACGTAGGTAGATTTGAGCCCAAAGTTGCAGAAATCATGCATCTCCGTCTTCTTCTCAATTGTAGCAATATCCCCAAAGGGCATCATGAAGAATATCGTTTCCAAAACCGCCTCGTTTATCGCGGCAATTTCGCGGACCTCTTATTTCATCGGATTCCTTCCAGCCTCACCCCCAGATTCTGGGCATTTAAAGCGGCAACATCCATTGGATGACGTCTTGATATCAGTGTGCTGGCGTACATATGTCCCTAACATATGCAGAAAAATGTCTTCCGGGGAAGTAGCTAAACCGATCACGATACATGACGTTGAAGACAGAAGTGTCACTTAGTGAGACACATCCTGCCAGTAGGATCATCCCCGCATTTTGCGGTCCCGAGGAAGCCTCGATTGTGATGAACTGCATGTAATGAGGGTAAGCCGGATTATTTTCGGACTCACAGACTCGACCCATCACTTCGTTCCCCGAACTAACCCCTGAGTCGCATCGTAGGAAAGGACAACTATTGCTGCACCTGCCTCCTTACCCTGGAGTCGAAGAAGCTTGACGGAAAGAGGAGCCGAGATGTCCATCATCGGCAACGTGGTTGAGGCATCCGCGGAGTTGGCTACTTTCAAGTTAATATGAAACCGTGTACTGTCGTCATCTTGAAAGCAAGGCAGCCACTACAATGAACCCGAACATAACTTGAAAGCACGAGGACCAGTAGTCTCACCGTCATCGATACGCAAAGAAAGCTGCGGCCCACCGATGAGGCCTTCCTTTCAACTACGAGTAAGGCAGGTATTGCCATCCATAGGATACACTGACTGGGGAAGCTACCTAGCTACCTACGCAGGTGAGGGTTGTTCCTCTCTCTAGCCCATGGAGAAGCTCTTCCGGGTGAAAGGATAATCATGCTGTCTCTCGGTGAATCCATGGATCCTATCACAACCTGGGCCCGAAGGTAAGAAGACAGATAGGTTTGCTGTTATTTCTGGAAGTCGTGCGTATGCGTATTGAAAGAATACCTAACAACCCCCTGAGCCACTGAGCCACCGCGCCGCCCCCCTATAAAGCGGGCTGACCTATGTACATAGGTTATTGATCCTAAGTTAAGATAAACCCTCTTAGCCTTGGAAGGTTGTCAATAGGCAGCGACGCTATAATGACCGTATGATATTTTATAGACTGGAAGGTATACTTTAGATGCAGTAGCTGACGAGAACTTCGAGAAGCCACTAGAGAATAGTGATCCCATAAAGCTTAATACAATAACGTTTATTTCGTATGTTTGATAGTCTTACTATTTCCTTATATGAACCTTTATTGTGAAGGAAGATCCCCGCATGGAGAGAATATATCATGGATAGTAGTGTAAATAGCAATAATCTAGAAGCTACTTACTACTATGTAGGTACTCCTTAGTTACCAGGGGGCAGGTACTATGTAGGCTGTCTAAGGCGTGCCCAAAGGAAAATCCCCTGCCTCAGCTTTTTAAAATGAAACGGACATTCTTTCAACATATTACTCATATTATACTATCATTTCTTCGTCAATAGCAGCCAATGCCTAGCATCTATCACCCTGTGTTCAACTTCAGCCATGAGCTACCTTCTTTTTCGACGGTACGCTGAACTCCATACGCAGTCATCGAGCCATACAGCTTTTCTTGGATCAGCCTGATGCCATCACCCATCACGCATCCTGATTCCGGTTTTATTTTCCATTGAAAAAGTAATCTTATCCATCATACATGTATATGATTCCATGTGGAACCACGGCAGTATGGCTGAACCGATCACGGGCTTGGAGGCCTGGCCCCTGGCATTGTCCATCTCATTCCCGCTGTCTTCTCTCCCCAAATCATAGGAAAACAATCCAGGCAATCCCGTATCTAGTCAACATCCAAAGGCCAACAAATGGCACACATGGCCGATGCTCCGCCTGGCAGAGGGTTCAGCTGTCTTGTCGCAACCGCTACCACGACCGGGTCCAACTCCAACAAGCCCAACAGTTTGTTCATAATAAGTTTTTTAAGGGGGTGGGCGTTGTTGTGATGAAGGGCGAGGACGAACCACAACACCACCAATCCCAGGATGCTGCTCGAGACAAGCCGTGGTCCTCCTGGTGTTGACACCGTTTGCGAGAACCTACAATCACTTACATCTGGAGGCCTGGTCGCGCATGCTGGGAGGCCACTATATCTACTATACTAATACACTACAGAAAATACGTGCCGAGCCAGGGATACGAATTACTGCTCGCCCCGAGTCTAAGCAAAGGTTTAGGCAATTGGAGCAGGGTAAACGTTAGGGGGACATTGGGGAGACATTGGGGAGACATTGGAAAGAGTTAGCCATGGGTGTGATTGACGTTGTTGTCTTTTATATTGGTTGCTGGTGGGAGGCTAGCACTTACATACATGTATGTAGCGTCCATCTCTCTGTAGTATCTGACTTAACTCCTCGTCTACCTCATATGATGACACTGACCAACCTAGAGGCTACTACGACTAAGACTCTAGCCCTCTAGCCACATGCCCCTTACAGCCCCGCCACATTTGTCTCTATTTGTCGGGTCTTTGGCTGGGGAGTTCATGTCCTGCCATTTCCAATCGGAAGGCGAATAGCAACTACCTAGATCATGATATGTCGTAATCGTAACCCTCCATCCGTAAGTGCGACCCATCCATTCGATAGAGGCATCCCAGTCGGTCAGACAGAACTTACACGAGCCTGTGCCGCAGTAACCCGAGTCCTTGGGTGATCTCTTGTCGATATCTGGCAGATCAACGCCGCATTGTCCGTCAGGACCTCGTGTGCTATCGGTGTGCATACAGATGAAGAAGGACTTGCCAGACATGAGAGAATTCTGCAAGATCTTACTGTCTGCCCCTGAATGGAAACGGCTGTGCGTGCCGGATAGGAGTAGCTCATCGCCTACCAGTTTAGCCTTCCACGATTCCTTCCAATATACTTGGGGCTCGTTTTTCTGTCCTTTGAAGGGTAGGAACAGCCGGTTATCTTCCGTGGGAGGGCCATTCAAGAATCGAAAATATGGAAACGGATCTCCCGGAAGTTTCATGTATGAGGGATCTTTGCGCGGAAATACAGCACCCGGAAATTGGTAGGACAGAAACGAAGGGGGAATCCCGTGGCCGGGGCCGAGGCGACCGTAGTTTGTCACAAGTCTTGCCTGGTAAAAAGGAAGCCGGAACATCGAGCCTGGGAATCCCATCCCGAATAGAGGAATTTCGGGTTGGCGCATATCTCTATTTCTGTATCTGTTGTATATGCCCAAGTGATCGGAATCAATACATCTAGGGCCTTGGCCATAGACGAACGGGATGAGGATATTGTTGTAGTTGCAATAAAAGAGTCCCGGTACGTCTCTTTCCAGGCGGTAGAGGATGTCCTGTTTGGTGAATTTGTCGATTTGCATCTTCTTCGCGTTCCGTAGCAGGGAGAACAGCGCCTTGCAGGTCAGGGAGAGGCAAATCTCGTCGGCCTCGAAAAGATAGTCCGATAAGACTAAGATGATCTCGGGTGGGCATTCCATCAGGTGCGATACCGGTATGCTCTTCGGAGGGTTGGCTTTCCGTACGGCCTTCGAACGAGCCTTCGAACGGGCCTTCGAATGTAGAAACCCTAGGAGGTTACACATCGTGGGAGGTTTTGATATTTACCTTTTCCTTAAATAACAGAAAAATAATACTAGGAGAGACTCAAACTAAGAAAAAAAGGCCCTTGGCGATAGTTGTATCGAATTCTGGAGGTGGTTTTGGTTGCAGTAGCGTGGTGTAGTATTATCAGTTGCGTTTCTGGACTCCGAGTACTTCGGAACGAAGAGAGCGTAGGCGCGAATACTACACAGTACCATTCAAGGTTATCGAAAAAAAAAATTTCTCAGTAATTGATGTAGACTCTTACGATTGGCTGGAATGATAGTATTCACTCTGGACTCTCCCAGATAAACTGGCAGTCGCGAGGTGCACTATGGATATCATGTCACGTGGTGACCATAACATATGAACAAACCATTGATCACTATGCGTCCCCTAAGATCGATAAGGCCAATTGCGTGTCCGTGATTTGAATTATTCTAACTTGGAAAGGCTCCTGTCACAAGGTGGACTAAGAAGTCTGGAATCAACTATGTTATGGACTAAGGGGCCAAGGGGGGGTCAATCCCCTTCAATGATATCAAAACCTACCTAGGTACGTAGACTGTATAAAAATAATCCAGGTGCCCCGTGCTGTAGTAACAGCGTAGCATAGATATTACATGCAGTGTAACCGAAGTGAGGCTGTTACTTTAAGTATCGCATAGTGGCGGAGCGGAGTAATATGGTCGGGTTGGTTGGTAATCCTACGTTATGTCAGGTCAGGCATCCATACCATATTTTATTCTAATCCATACCATATTGTATTCTAATCCATAGCCCGGTTCATTTCTATATCGTTATTGATTAGTATCAAACCGCCATTAATCGAATCGGTTATGGAAGCAATAGTCGCTTTTAGTCTCGCTGCCAACATTGCACAGTTTGTCGCTATCGCGGGGAAAACGGTTGAGAAGACGCTTGAGCTTTCCGTCAGCCGTAAGACGCTCTTGGACGAGAATGCCGACTTGGAAAGGATAGTCACAGACTTTGTCGATATCGTTCCGTTGATAAAAGACGTCGGACCGGATAGCTCGGGGAATGACCATAAACTCCGCGCTCTCGCCGAAGATGCAAAGCGTATAGCCGACGACATCCAAGACAAGTTAAATGCTATCAGGGCTCGAAGAGCAAAGAGGAGACATACTGAGATTCTATATACTACATTGAAAGAGCTACGAATGAAAGATGATCTGGATTCACTGAAATCCCGGCTTTCCGATTTTCGAAGCGAGATTACCCTGCATATCAACTTGAATCTCCTGTAAGTCGACACTATCAACGGCACATACCTTCAATATTAGGCAGGTATGCTTACATAAGTAGGCGGTATCAATCACAGATCCAAAAGAACCTGATCGGTAACATGGGGAGCATCCGCGCGTACAAAGAGCGGATTGGGTCTCAGTTAACCGAGCTTCTGGATGCAGTCAGGGTGAATACCTTCCCAAAAACCGATGAGGAAGGCAATGAAAGAAATGTCTGGAACGGTAACTCAAAGCAGCTGGAAGACCTCGCAGATGGACTGCGCTCTTGGCATCCGCGAATGCTGGAGTTCCAGAAGGTGACGACGATTGTGGTTGGTTTAGAATTCTGCCAGATTGAAACCCGGCGAGACTCAATCATGGAAGCGTATTGTAACACCTACCAATGGGTTTTCGACGGCGAGGTAGCGAACTTTAAAACTTGGCTTGCGGAAAGTGACGCCCCTGTATATTGGATAACTGGAAATGCCGGCTCGGGAAAGTCAACTCTGATGAAATATCTTATTGGACATCCTCGACTCCAGTCTATGCTCACGATATGGGCTAGGGACCGAACTATATACTTCGCAAGCTATTTCTTTTGGAGCATAGGTGTAGCAATGCACCGATCTCAGGAAGGGCTCCTTCGGACGCTACTCTTCCAGGTATTACTCGAGCGCCCAGACTTGACTTCTCGAGCTTTTCCAGCAATGTGGACCAGGCCCGTGCACCATTGGGAAGCCTCCGGTATACCCAGCTGGACTATCAAAGAGCTCCTTGAAGCCTTGCTCTTGCTATGCTCTGCGATAGGTCCAGACTTCTTATTCATCTTCATCGACGGTCTGGACGAGTACGAAGGAGAGCACGATACATTGCTGGAGTTAATTAGGTCTCTTGGAAGAACATCTGGTATAAAATTGTGTGTTTCGAGCCGTCCCTCGCCTGATTTCCGCGACGCCTTCGAAGATAACCCCTGGAAGCTATACTTGCATGATTTGACAGGATCCGATATCGAAACGTATACTCGCGCTCAGCTTGAACATTGTTATCATTCCAAGCAGTCAAGACTCCGAGGCCAGAATGCGACCCAGGGGCTTGTGAATAAAATTACTACTAGAGCCCAGGGCGTCTTTCTCTGGGTTTTCCTAGTCGTAAGATCTCTGGTTAGGGGCTTCATATTCGAAGACAGTATAGAAGATCTACACCGAAGGTTGGATGATCTACCACATCCATTGGAAGACTTCTTCGACCAAATACTGGTTTCCATCGATAATCTCTACAAGAGCCAGACGGCGAGGCTCCTCTTGGTATTGGCCCATTCTCGAACTCCTATGACTCTTCTCTCGTTCTATTTCCTCGACCGAGAGGAAGGACTTCCTTTTGATTCAAAATCCTTCCTACGAGACTGGCCGAATGTCAACTCGGCAGAGCTCGAGGCTGTTGATACGAAGAAGAGACAATTGATCGCGCAATGCAACGACCTGATCCAAATCGTCGAACAGCCGAACGCCCCCGTCCTGTTCAACTTCCAAGCCACCTTTTTGCACCGTACTGTTATCGACTTCGTCAAGTCCCCGCGAATTAGCGATAGGCTCCTCCATGATGCGGGATTTGATTTCAACCCCGTGGTCGCGCTTTTCGAGCTGAATGCTACACAGTTCCAGTCTTTAATACATCTACTTCCCAGGGTATACCTCAAACCATACCTGCGAAATTGGTACCTCGCTTCTATCTACTACGCTCGCGAGATCGAGGTGTCCTTAAACAGGTCTGTGGCAAAACAATTAGACAAAACCACCAATTGCCTTATGGGCTACTTAGAAGACAGGGCCGGGATACGCTACTCCTTTGAGGAAGCGCTTCGCCAACTACTTGCCGACCAAGATGTCCCTGAAGCGTATTGCCCCCTTACCTTCCTAGATCTTTGCATTAGCTGCGGGCTACGTCTCTACGTCAGCGACATAATCGACCCTGAAACGGCCGAGTATAAGATTGCGGTTTTGAAGGCACTTAACCCGATGATATACATCGAGCAAGCTTCGGACTTTCTTATAAAACCTGTTCCCAGCAACCTACAATTGCAGCGATGTCCGATCCCTCCTTCCGCGGAGAAAACCTACAGTAGTACTTTTCACATGTTTACAGACGCAGATGTTGAGCTCATGCAGAAACTACAGAACGAACGAGTACGACTAGTACAGATCGAGAGTTCACCGCAAATACATAACACTGGGAGTTGTGAGCAAGTTGGCAGACTAGGAGTTCCTATAACACGCATAGAATCAAAACTAGGATATTGGGCAAGGCTCCGGCGGAAGCTGCTCCGGTGAAGGATGTCATCCTATAATATTCCTACGGCTGAGATGTTATACTTGTACATAGTGGAAATTATGTTTTCCAGTTAGTACAATATATTGACGATCGCAGCTTTACTTACGCAGGCACTTACAGGGAGATAGATTACTCCGTTATAGACTGTTACTCCTCTATTGGTAAGTATTTGTGTCATCAACCTACTTATTTCGTCCTTTGTCCCCCGAACACTTAGACCGGGGCGTTTCCTCATTTCTGTCCTCCTGTTCTGCATATCAATATTCATAGGTCTGCCATGGAGGCCGAACATGTCTTTATTGGTACTTGATTCCTTAGCTATACTCTCATCGTCGCACATCAGATTGCCGCACACGCGCCGAGCAAATTCGTATTTGTAATGGTGACCAGCAAGCACTCAGTTTTCCGCCTACGTATCCTATAACTTTGGCTTGACAATGCAAAGCGGTAGAGTCGTGCAGTCCTCTCGCTTTTCGCTCAGACTACCCTTGCGCTACTTCCATAAGATCCCGAAAGCGTTGTTGTCGAATATCGAATAGACTAAGTCAATTGGAGGTCCGGCAAATTCTGGAGGACTTGAGTGTCGGCAATATATCTGCCCCCGCATCATGAAGGGCGACTATGATTAGGAGGTAGTTGAGCGTAGCCACTACGGTCCCTACTTCGAATGCTGTACTAAAACTAAAGGGATATAATATAACATTGAACGGTTTAACCCATTGCCTACTAAATTTAGCTGTCTCGACCCTTTCAGTTGAGTTAAACGTAAATATTGCTATAAATGTATAGATGATCTCTCCACTTCACTAGTTACTTACTAGGAACATACCAACATGTACCCCTCGAGTTTAGGAGGAGGGGTTATTATCAGAGAATAGCCTTTGTTCTTATATGATGGGTTTGTCGTACGCCTTGTTCAAGGTACTCGGGCGATTATAGAACGATATCGTAGTACTATGTAATCTATCAAATTCTCTTAGGAGTCTCGTTCATGCAAAAAAGCGAGGACGAAGCTGTAAAGGGGTGAGTAGCATGTATATGTAAGGGGGGGTTCTCCAGGGTAGATCCACTGGATCGAACTCGATTCCACCACGATGGGTTCGAGGTACCGAGGTACGGGTGTACCTACCTCCAGTTCAGTTACATCACCTCCTCTTCTCCGCATATCGGCAAAATGTGGGGGATTTAACCCCAGAGGATGGCCTCTGATTGGCTGATGCCCCTCCTCGTCAATTTTTATTTTACCTTTGCTACCCGTACGACGTGCACGGGACCGCAACCATCGGAAGTTGAGAGGCAGTATCTACATCCGGGAATCTCTAACGAGCTTCGGCATTGGGGTCGTGCTTTAGAGTCTGCTGCAACCGCGCTTCGTTACGCAAAACTCTTCCTCAAGCCCGGATCCATCCCATCCCAGAGACCAAGGTTAGCTCTTCTTCCTCGGCTCCTAATTCTTAGCTAGCTCCCTTCTGCTGCCACGCCCTCATTCTCGTCGCCCTGTGGCCCCAACACTGTTCAGACGTATAAATCGTATTGCGCAGTGGCGCCCTCAACCCCGAGACTTTCTTCGCCATGAACTCAGTACGCTCGTCCGCGGCTCGTTACATTCGGCCGTCTGCTTTCTCCAGATCGGCCAGGCCGCTGGTGAGATCGTCGCCAATCACAATTAAACCGGCAGTGCCGGTAGCACTCTTCCACCAGAGTAGATTCAATATGGCGGCCCAGAAGATCCAGGTTAAGAATCCCGTCGTGGAACTTGACGGTGATGAGATGACAAGAGTCATCTGGCAGGTCATCAAGGACAAGTTCATCTTCCCGTACCTGGATATCGACTTGAAGTACTATGATCTGGGGTTAGAGTACCGTGATGAGACGAACGATCAGGTCACCCTTGACGCTGCCGAGGCCATTAAGAAGTACTCAGTTGGTGTTAAATGTGCCACCATCACTCCGGACGAGGCCCGTGTGAAGGAGTTCAACCTTAAGCAGAGTGAGCCAACCCACCATACTTCCCCAGACTTATATATATACCTACATATATATGTATATGGATATGCAGTCTTACGTGCGTTCGCGCATCCTGCACATCAACCCCGTCCGCCACCGTCGGCCGACGGCCCCGCACCATAATCCATCCCATGTCTCACAACGCCACTAGAATCTAAATCCGAATCCCCCCAAGACTAACTAATATGCACCTCGAATCAATAATTGACTGACATTTTTCTCTTCCTGCATAGTGTGGCTTTCTCCCAACGGCACAATCCGTAACGCGCTCGGCGGTACCGTCTTCCGCGAACCCATCGTTATTCCTCGTATCCCGCGATTAGTCCCAGGATGGAAGAAGCCCATTATCATTGGTCGTCATGCCTTCGGTGACCAGTACCGAGCCAAGGACAGGGTCATTCCGGGTCCGGGAAAGCTTACCATGGTATACACCCCCGAGGGCGGCAAGCCTGAGGAGATCGAGGTGTTCCAATTCAAGGAGGGAGGCGGTGTCGCACAGACCCAATACAATACCGCTGAGAGCATCACGGGCTTCGCACATGCTAGCTTCAAGCTAGCTCTCGACAAGGAGCTACCCCTGTATATGAGCACCAAGAACACTATCCTGAAGAAGTACGATGGCAGATTCAAGGACATCTTCCAGGAGCTGTACGACACCCAGTACAAAACGGAATTCGAGGCTAAGAACATCTGGTATGAGCACCGTCTCATCGATGACATGGTCGCACAGATGATCAAGAGCTCCGGTGGCTACATCATGGCGCTAAAGAGTGAGTATTGCCTTTTTAATTCCCCAGCATAATGAGTACATAATGTAAAATAACACAATACATTAGACTATGACGGCGACGTCCAATCCGACATCGTCGCCCAAGGTTTCGGCTCCTTGGGTCTCATGACATCGGTTCTCATCACCCCCGACGGCAAGACATTCGAATCGGAAGCAGCTCACGGTACGGTCACCCGTCACTACCGTGAGCACCAGAAGGGTCGCGAAACGTCGACGAACCCGATTGCTAGCATCTTCGCGTGGACACGAGGCTTATCGCAGCGTGGCAAGCTGGACAACACTCCGGAGTTGATCGCTTTCGCCGAGAGCCTCGAGAAGGCTTGTATCGACACCGTTGATGTGGACGGCGTCATGACCAAGGATCTGGCGCTTGCTTGCGGCAAGAACGAGCGCGAGGCCTACGTTACGACTAACGAATACCTAGACGCCGTTGAGAGGCGCTTGAAGAATACCCTAAAGGAGAAGCTATAAATGAAGCATACGAGCGAGCACTGAACGCCGTTTCAAAGATATAGATCAAGATCTAGACTCGATTGAAAGACCAAGCACACGCATTGGTGCTGGGGAGGATTTTGGGCACCACTATCGCTACCCGGATATCCTTTCAGAGACGGGCTATCTGGGTCTATGCATATCCCATTCTTGTCTACACTTGCATTCCTAGCTACATCTGGGATTTGTAGATAGATAGCGTGCGAGCATTTCCTGCGTGGGGGAGGAGTACGCATTGGACAGCCAATTTAACATAAACTTTCCAAGGCCATCCGATTTTCATATATGTTGTCCTGGGTCTACCAATGATGTATGCGCTTTAATGCTATATTCTTGATTTACATCATGTAAGGGCCGAGACGAAGTTTGCTCTCTGCCACTTCAACACGTACCGCGAGACATAAGACGCCGCATCTTATCCAGGTAATAGTCGTCGAAGTGATTCGAATTATCTTATATCCTAATAATTTCCCATTTTTAGCTATCCCCATACCATAGCTCCGAACCCATGCATTCATTTATTTGGCAAGGCACCGGTGCAGGTACCTAACCTATACGTAACGTAAATGTAAACGTGATGAAACTCCAGCACGAAATCTTAGCACAAGGGGTATCAGGTATCACCCACGACGCCTCCCCCCCCTTCTCCCATTCTATGTTCTTTCCTGCGGGCGAACCGTACCGGTATATATACCATTCCGTCCCTCTATACAGTATGCAATATCCCACGAATAGGCGCCCAACACACACACACACACTCTCTCTCTCTGATTGAGACTTCATATCCATATCTCGCTTCTTCCGCTTGTTAGGCATGCCAGGTTGGTATAATTTAGATCCTGGACGTCCGTCCGCAGCTAGCTTACGCCTTCCCCGCCGGCATCGTACTCGGCGCATTCTCTGCCGTGACGCCGCTATACGCGGGTCTCGCTTCAGCCGGGGGCCCCGCCAGTCGATCCGCCATGGCCTCGTCATAACTCGGCGGCGCGTCGCCGTAGGCCGCGGCCGCGGGCTGTCCCAGCTGCGGGGGATACAACGGGTCGGGCGGGCGTTGCGCCTGTGCCTGCGCTTGTAGCTGTGCGGCCGTTGGTCGCGTGGGTAACCTCGGCGGGCGGTCGGTGACGGTGACGGAGGAGAGGAGCTCCGGCGGGGGTGTGATGCCGGAATACACTTCGACCTTGGTGAGTTTGAGGGGCAGGGTTATGGATTGCGGAAGCTGCTGCTTTGAGGAAGGGAGGAGCGTGGAGGAGGAGGAGGAGGCGGGGAGACCCCAGGAGAGCGTGAGGATGATTTCGATCTCGTAGCGCCGCGCGAGGTTGCACGTGCGGAAGGATGGCGCGATGGTGTTAGGCAGGCGGCGGTCCTTCCACAGGAAGTTCGGGATTTCGAATTCGGTGTCGACGGGATCGGTGAGGTTGTGGAAGAGTGGTATGGGGGAGAGTTGTGGCGCGGAGAGGATGACCCACGCTGTGCGCTCAGTGTTTGATAGGCTTTGCACGCGCACCTGAGTGTATCCTACCAGCGCTATTTCGAGGGCTGTTAGGTATACTTGTTGGTCGCGGGCCATCGTCGGCGCAAGTTTTCGCGCTATTAAGCGTAGTGGGAGAGGCTCGTTACATGTTAGGATGCTAGGGAAGGGTATGCGCGCTGACATCTCGATGTTCGGAGGGGTCTGTGTGCCTTCGTTCGGCGAGTTGGCGGCGGTGGGCCTGCCACCAAACCAGGACCGCCGTCTATTTTCGGTGACGGCGCGCGGGCGAAAGGTAAAGGGTCGACGGGCGAAGGCCTCTTGGCTCGTTTTGGGCGGTCTCGGCGGCTCGATCGGCAGAAATTTGAACCCGACCTGGTACCGCCAGTTCTCCTTGAAGAATCCCGGCCGCTGGATAGTGACTTTAATGTAGTACCGGATCTCGGCTTGTTGCGGGAAGCCGGTCAGTGAAGGTGGCAGCGTAGACTTAACATGTTGCAGTATAAGCTGCTTGCTTCCGTCCATGGTGCGGAATCCGCTACCACCCATGCCACCGATACCTAGAAGTGCGCTCATGGCTTTCGGATCATGGCAGATATTATTGAGGGGTACTTTGAAGTTGAAGTTGAACTCATGTTGGCCCGGTGTTAGGGCGACCGCGGCGCCGTCGTCCGGGTATACTTGGAATACCTTGTATAAGATCTTGTGGTTTTCGGTCACGATGTTGCCGACTCTGCCATCGCTGGCAGGGGCGCGAGAGCGATAGTAGTCGTCGCGGTCGCCGGGGACAGTCAGGGCGGTGTGCGATTCGCCTTCGAGCTTGACGATGACGTTGCCGATAGTTTCGGGCCTTTGTAAGGCCAAGATGACACGGCCGCTGATGAAGTCAAGATTCGTGTAGAACTCGGGCGCGTTGTCGAGCGCTATTCGGATCGACATTGCGAGATGACGTCCAGTAGATTGTGATTCATGTACTACCTTAGCGTCGGTTAAGCAGAGGGACAAAACAAAACAAAGGCTGGCAAGGCTGAACAAATTACGTTCAATATGTTTCGTCGGACGGGAGGCCTCGGCGCCCGATGTGGGTGCCAATGGGTGGTAAAGCAAACAATGGTACCTACCTATTAGTAGGTATAGAAGGTAAAAGGCGAAAAGTGAAAGATGACTTAGAAGCGGGTCGTCAGAGCATAGGTTCCAAGGTTACGAGTCGATTAAGGCGATGGGAGGCGATGGAGCCATAGTCGATTGCTATTGAACCCAGCACCCAGCACTCGGCAAGCATTTGAGCCAGCTTACAACAAGCTATCCACCAAAGCGCGTGTTTCCCTATACGTTTTCCCCTACCTACATGATGATGACGGAAGCGGTAAGAGACCACTTGTAAGTTGTCTTGGTTGTCAAATGAAACAATCCGAGCTGGCTGGCAAAAGGCAAATCGGAAACGCACATAAGACGATCAATGCGTGCTTGTCTGTGTTCCAGAAATGCTAAGCCCCCAAGCGTCGTCAACGGTATATGGATATCATTTGTGGCTTGGCTCGGTCAGCTTAGGTACATGCATGCATCTCTCATGCATTTCTAACCTATCGGCACTTGACACCTAAAGTTACGTACACTCTAACCCTTGAAATAATGTTATTTAGTGGATCCCTGTATGTACTTTGTACCCTCACCCCCCTAGAGAGTAAAATAATGGCTGAAAAAGGGCAACACTAAATCTGCAGTATGTCCCGAAAGGGTAGGCGGTAAGCGGAAATCCAGTGGCCTTACCCTATCAGACGCTAATTTCAAGTAAAACGTTAATAACTTTACATATAAAAGTCGTAGGATCATATAATTACTATAGTCTTAATCGCATCAATTCAGCGATTCTAATGATATATGTTTCATATGTTGCATCCAAGAGCTGGCAGGGCTATAAGTAATAATACGATATTCCAGCGATCTTCAAAACGACTAAGTCCGAATATAGCCGGGAAATAGCCGTGGGAGTTATAGTGCTTTTGGCGAGAGAAATGCCTGGCAAAACCGCTCCCCGCCTTCCGGATTTAGACCATACTGCAGATCTAGTGTGGTGTGGGATTCGCAAAATTAGGAGTGTTTGAAGGAATTGAAGTTGTTGCGCTAAAATTTGAGTTACAATACCAGATTGTGTGGGTAGTTTTAGTTGCATGTGATAGCTGAAAAACTAGTGCCATCAGCCAGTTGTATTTATAGGCCTAAATAACGTGGTAAGATACCCCCGGTCTGTTTACAGGGCTTAATATCGTATCACTAGTACACCGCGTTTTGTCACAGGTACGTATCAAAAACGCGCCTAAAACACCATAGCCCCTGCAAAGTAGACGCACGGACAGTACGCTAACATTATTTCAAGGGTTAGAGTGTACAGTTACCGTATCCCGAATCCCGGCTACTTACCTAAGCTTGGCCTCGCTAGGGTTTCATGGATTGCCTATTTAGGAAATCAATACTTGAGGGATACCTTCATGTAGTAGGTATGCGTCCAAGAAAGAACAGGCAACAACTTGGAAGTCTGAAGCTGTGATAAGCAAAGATTACAGTATTAGCCAGATCACAATCTATTATAAGTACATGTATTGTTACCCATTGAGAAAACTGCTTAAAGTTTACGTGAGCCTAAAGTTCTTTGATTCATGCAGATCTGTTCCTACCCAAGTTAAAGCGACAAAATATTAGAATATCAATTTCCCAGAAGAATCATCGAGCAAGTTTTAGTACATAAGCATAAATTTCGCTTATTCCCTCTCACTTCTCAATCGTAAACATACGTCACATCAAAGGAATTACTTCTAAGCCAATAGCCTACACAAATTGACAAGTGTCACGTACGAAGTCGACACAGTCTACTTTGGTACAAGAGGCGGCAATATCTTCTATTTTGAACTCGTATAATGATAGCGATGAAAGCATTCAAAGAGGATATCGGAAATCTTGAGGAATTATACTCAAATCAAGTATCATGCATCATAGTGAACCAATGAGATGGCAAGAGTAAGTGATGACCGCTCATATTAGACCGTCGCACATTTCCGACCGCGTTTTCTCCGCATCGGATACATCTCCGGGCGGTAGTTCTTCGTCTTCACATGTAGGATTTGGAGAAACCGTATTCCGACTTATACCATAACGTCAAGCTCGCAATTGGTGGGAGATATTGTTAACTACAACTTCCCCGCCTAGCGGAATCATGCAAGCGACACTTATTTTAGAAGGGGTCTCCTTCATATACCATCATCCAGAGTATTAAAAAGCTAATTCTCACTTACATCGTAAAAATAATTAAACAAGCCATAGCGTAAGGAACTTGCAAGATGTCTACCACAGAAATAGTCACCAAGGTGGTCCCGGTCTTGGCAACGGTCGAGACGACCCTGACCAATGGGTTCAACGGAAAAGAGAAGATTGAGAACCCTCCCCAGGTCCAAGTCTCCGGCAGGACGAAGAGCGGCAAGACTTTAAAAATCAGGAGCTATCCCAAATTCGAGAATCTGGAGGATGAGCGGCTCTACCGCAAGCAGCACCTCGCAGCCGCGTTCCGGGTCTTCGCCGACCGGGGCTTCGACGAGGGCGTCGCGGGCCACATCTCCGTCCGGGACCCCATTCTAACCGACCACTTTTGTACGTTCCCAACTCCATATCATTCTCCCTTCTCACTAAACTCACAATACACTGCGCAGGGTTAAACCCGCTTTCTATGCACTTCTCGCTTATCAAGGTATCGGATTTGATCCTATGCGATGAGGACGGGACCGTGGTTGAGGGCGAAGAGCCGGTCAACGCGGCCGCCTTCGCGATCCACTCGCAAATCCACAAGGCGCGGCCGGACGTGCATGCAGCGTGTCACGCGCACAGCGTCCACGGTAAGGCCTTTTCAGTCTTCGGGCGTGAGCTCGAAATGATCACCCAGGACGCGTGCCGCTTCTACCGTAGCCACGGCGTGTACCGGGACTTCCGGGGCGTGGTGCTCGACAGCGAGGAAGGGCGACGAATTTCGAAGGCCCTCGGAAACGGGAAGGCTGTTATCCTCCAGAACCATGGTCTCCTGACTGTCGGGGGCAGCGTTGATGAGGCAGCTTTCTGGTTTCTAAGTCTTGAGAGGACATGCCAAGCCCAGTTGCTTGCGGATGCAGCGTCAGCAGCTGGATATAAAAAGATTCTCATCGACGACGACGAAGCTTCATATACCTCCTTGCAGGTTGGAGGACCTGATAAGGGGTGGCTTGCTTTCCAACCATGTAAGTGCTTATTTATTAAGCATTACTCCCGAGTTACCCCTGAAAATCCTCTTCCCTTTTTTGATGGGTTGAATTTACTGTCTAACGTTATACAGATTATGACGAGCAACTCGCAAAAACAAAAGGTGATTTCTTAAACTAATATATACATGTACATATGTATGCAATGGGTAAAGTAGCATGCCTCCTTTACGAGCTTTCCGTAAGAAAGGATTTACGTGGAAGAGTGCGAGAATCGAGAAATTGGAAACGAAAGAAATGTCTAAGTCCAAATTGTATAGTTACACAATGCTACCCCTTTTCGTATTTGTCGTATTACGTCTGAAGACTCTTCTTGTAAGACTACATATCATGTGAGCCTCTAGGTGCATAGACAACATCATGGCAATTGGAATGCGTCAACCAAATTGGATTAATACGTGTACATAAGTCATTCCTCCAGTCATTCTTATTAGCGTAGTAGGTTGTCAGAATGACTCTTCTCTGTATAACGTTACTCTCTGCAACGAATTTCTTGATTATAAGGGCATCGCGCTACATATCTCCTCATATTTAACACCCCATCCCCATGGAAGTTCCAGACTTGAAGGAAACAAGAACTCATTATTCCTACATAATAATTCAAGTCCTTTCCTTATATTTCCAAATTGCAGCAGAAGAATCTTTCAAGTTCACCTATCTCACATATTATTTCTCGCGTAGCCATTCTCGAGATGGCCGAAGAACAATCACAGTCGGAATGTTCCGGATGCAGGTCTACGTCCGACGACGTAGAAGCCACGCTCGACAACAGTGAAGCTATAAGCAACGACATCATAGCTATGTACGACAGTGGTGTCCCATTATTCAGCAAGGATATTCTCCGTCAAGTCGGCCGTCAACTCAAGGAGTATGACGAGGGACTTCTAGAAGACCACAAAATTCATGTAAAGAACATGAAGGGAGAGGATGTCGAAATCACCCTTAACCCAGATGAGCCAACTGGTTGGGTAGAATGGCGGTGCAATCATGGCGATAGACGGTAAGGATAGGTCATATAAGCCTCATACCCCTTACTCGGAATCTGTTTCAATCATACTAACCGAGTGAAAAGTACGAAGCCATATATATTCTATCGCAGCATACAAAAACTTATTGATCAGGAAGATATGAGCGCTTCCGATCCTCAGAAGGCTTGTCTTGCGATTGGAATCTTGTTTCCTGACCCCAAGGAGCATGGAAGTGCTCATGAGTCTACATTTTTCGTCTTGACGTTAACCAAACTATTTCAAGCGACGAGAGAAGACTGGGAGGCTAACAATGCGTACGCCCAAGTCAAGACGCTCCTAAAGGCAAATCAGCAGCAGCTATCTAAAGTCAAGGACATCGTGGCATTTGCCTTAGGCCGACTGACTAACGGCCAAGAGTTCGACTATTGTTGCACGTACCAGCACGCCTTCGTCCTCAGCATCCAACGAATCCTTTCGGAGATGACGACAAGTACGAAACCCCTTGGCCTATTGCAAACTCTTCGAAAGGCCCTATCAAAGAACAAAGTAGATCACCCAGTTGAGGTCTACGCGCAAGACCCCGCGTATTTGGGGCCCGATAGGGAGGTTCTAGGGGCCGCGGGAATTACGGTCTTAAACGACCCTAACGGGTTTCTTCAAGTTGGCGAGACCAGCATGTTGGTGTCCATTGCCGCCAACGTCCCCATCCACCAGGTTATCGCCGATATTGCTCGTCCTGCAGCAATCATCTGGGATGAGCACGAGGCAGCTATAAACGGGCCAGATGCGCATTTTTGGTGAGTCTGACCTCTGTTGAACTGAAGTAGGGTCGTCACTAATTGCTTCTGAACCAATTTCTAGCGCAGACCCATCATCTCCAAGGGTCGAGAAGATGCTGAACGATGAGTATGTCAGGTTCAAGCTGCCGTCTGTGCCGCACCTTAGGGATTTGGTGTTGTACATCAGAAGAAACTTGTAATGGTACTATATAGTAAGTGCCCCTTTATGTGTATTTGCCCAGTACCGCTGTTGCCTAAGCCAATCTATATGTTGTATCCATCCGCTATCCATACCCAGTACCCATTCCTAAAATTACCATACCGAAACAAACCCACGCTTCCAGCCCAAGACATTAATCCTAACAGTCCAATACAACGATACCACAAAAATAATGACAAACCTCCGCTACGAGCAAGACAGATTCCACCCATCCGATCCTGTTCCAATTATGACAACCCCCCCATAATACCATGTGTCTAATACAGAACCCTAACGGGTCCATGATGGATCTGCCGTATCCGCATTGGAGACGCCGCTCGGGACACCGCACACAGAGTCAATCGTCTCCGCAGATCTTGCCGCACCAGAACAGCACGCAGCCGCAGGGCTCGTGGCAGCAGTCCCCTGTGTCGCCGCCGCGGAGAAACGCCGACTCCTGGCTTCCATTGATGGCTTCCCGAGAGGCGTTGTCTTGACAGCCCTCACTCTGCTCCCCTTCTCCTTCCGGCTCCGGAATCTCCACGTTGGGGTCGTCCTCCCATCCCTGCGGCTGACCGGCGGAGCCTTCCGCTTCCTCGTCCGTGATACCCTCTTCTTCATTGTAGGCCTCGTGGACGACCTCGTGGCGCAGCCCCGATGGTGTGTAGACCTTCTTGGGCACGGCGATGGGGCGGGCGGGGCTGCCGATGGGAGTGACGGCGATGCCGCTGGTGCCTTCGAGGTTGGCGAACTGGCGCGCGCGCTTGGCGCCGTCGATGCTGCTTTCTCCCGGCTGCACGCCGTCGCTGACCGCGGGGTAGAACCAGTCGTACGGACGCCTTCGTCTGGTGTAAACGTTAGTAAGAAAAAGAGAAAGTGGATTGGTCGCTATGATTGCTTGAAAAGAAGGGGGAGGGGGGAGACGCACCCGAAGACTCGCAGTTGAGGCTTCTTGCCACTGAAGCGTCCGCCGATGAGGGTTCTCGTGCTGCTGACGTTGCTGGCGCTGCTGGCACTGCTGGCACTCCTGGCGCTCCCGGCGCTCCCGGAGTGGTCGGCGTTCATGGGGGCCTCGGGTTGAGGTTGTTTCCTGATTGTACAACACATTTTCTCTGGTATCGGGAGTAATAACGAATGATCGAGTTTGGTGACTTTTAGACTAAGAGGTTCCATGTGATAAATCTGATAGTTTGAGGTTTTAACGACAGCTCTAACGATTGTAGATGGCGTATTTCTGCTTGTAGATGCATACGAGGACGGGGAAGATGGGGGCAGAGGGGGACCAGACGATATCGAGTAGGTTGGCCGTCCCTCTCTCGAGCCTGGCCTTCCGAGAGTTAGGAGAGAGGCGGCAAAGGGAGGCCATGACGATCCCCTTATCACTGCGGTCGAAGCAGGTGCGAAGGGTTGCTAACACGTTAGGAAGCTGTACATGGTGACGTGGTACGGCGAACTCATTACAGTCACGACTCTTTGTATGACTTGGCATGGCCGGGAAGGTGAGAGTCAAAGTTTCCATGTTCACGATACGCTCTTACACGATACACGCTAAACACCATCTATTTGTGTTATCACGATGTAAATCTAATAGGGAGAAGTTACGATGATGGTTTTATTGCGTGTTGAGCTCCAATCTAAGGTCGCGATCGATTTTTATACAGGCGATCTCTCTACGTTCCAGACCGAGTCGAACCCCTGACAAGTGTCGCCTCGAGAGCGAATAGAACATGATATAATACGAGCTTGTCAGGCGAGAGACTATATTGTCCATTGTAAGTATCTACGAAAAACGCATATTTTTAGTATCGTCTTCTTCCCGTCTCAATATCATACCCTATTGTTTATGAATCCTTCCTGCCGGTGTTGTCTCGGCAGTTCGGGGTCACGCCGTAGGGCTGTAAAAAGTGAATGCGGTGTCACGTATTAATAGTAGAGTTTTATGAAATTTGAAGATGTCGGGAGAGAGAGGATTGGTCGGCGCAGATGGTTATAGCGTCGCTTAGCTCTTATCCGTTGTTTCTCAGCTTTCCTATAGGTAGCTCGGGTAAGACACCGGGAGCTGGCACTTAAGTTTATGATGAACCAAACAGATTGATACGCTGCATATTAAACCATTGCGTTTCCAGCGAGGAGCTGCATGTGTTATAAGTCTCAGAATAGCGGCGTACGATAGGTCACAGGATTTTTCTGCGGAGTTACACATCCAAATTCCAGAACGTGCCTTATGATTTTTTCACTAGAAACACAAGTGTCACGATTATCATTGGTAGATTTCATTTATTGGAGCTTCCAATAGATGAAGTACATGCATGGGGTACATATATAATATAGGCAGTATGCTCGCACGAACTCATTTGTGATTCTTCGTATTTCAAAGAAGCCGGTACCGGAGTGAATAATTGATGAATAATTCCTTGCAGTTATTGCTATTACAGGTCAAAGAGCACTTCTGCATATTACTTACATGTAAGTTTCAGATTCTAGAGTTTTAGATGCTGCCGACGTGTCCGAACAGCGATGATAGCGATGACCAGAAACTAAAATAGCAGTAAGAATTCTTAGCCACTAAAGAAGCATCTTGCATTGTCACGAGAATCTGCATTATAGCCTTACCATCGGTTAATTATGCTGTAGGAAAATTGGGAACGTTTCTGATTCGCGGGTGTTGTAGGCACGAGCTGGCCCAAGGGAGTCTAGAATTTCACTGAGCCTCTTCGTTTCATCATGGGGTAGTAGGCATTGCGCTTTGGATCTTGCCCGCAGGCTTCTCCAAGAGACAGCTACAACAACTGAGGAGACTGGAGACGTCCTATCATGGTCCCTCTATGCGAGTAACGGCTTAAGTTCCTATTGGATACTCGAACGTTGTACACTAAATGTGTCGGATCGAGAACTTCTTCTAGCATAGTTAATTCGACTTTAGTACAACCTGATACTAACAGGTATGATAGGGGACACAATGGGCAAGGCCTTTGTGTAAGCTACACGATGAGGCTGAGTATGTTCTATATGTTCGAGATACTATAGAGGCATGTTATAGTGGTCCCCCCCTGAGCCGTCTTCAGGCGCCAACTTGGCTACAATTCAAATTTACCACTACAACTAAACAGTAATACAGCGATGGGGAACCAGTTGGCTACTTAAGGCTATAGTAGCTGAACCTTTCTGCATGCATGTTAGAAAAATGTGACCCAAACTCCTATACAACTCTTTGAACTCGTGCATATATAATCACTAAGAATGGAGGGGAAAATTTGAAAAGCAAGTTAAAGCTACCTTGACTCCTTTTTGGTTCGAGGCATGAGTGAAGTTGGGGGAGTTTGATGTAATCTGCAACACCCTAGTCAGTGATAGACAAAGATTCCGGCAGTGATGTCGCCCCCTAGTGGTACTAATCCAAAACAGATAAAGTAGAGCTCTATTATTAAATGATTTACGGCACGAAGGCGCAAATATTGTAGAACCTGCTGTGCCCGCTTCGGCGTGTATCCCAAACCTTTTTGATAGGTATCTGATATACCTACATGTAAATACCCCGGCTTGAGTGACGAAGGGTAATCAAGGAACGGGAAGCGGGCTAGGCCTCGACGTATTCCCTATGAGTGCGTAGGGTGTTCTTTTGATATACGAAAGTTCCATGCAATGCTAGCTTGCTAATTCTTTTTCAGCCTGGTTGCGACGTACCGTACAACCCCCTTAATCCGCGGCTTTGGCACGGAAGAGGATCAAGGTGAGCGAATAGGCGATGATATGGACTGCTGGTCGCAATAAATGGTGACACCATTGGGTAGCATTAATGGCTCGCTTAGCGGGACAAGTGCGGACGAGTGTTTGTCGTGTCCCCTGCGTCCCGGCGATTTGTCACCTTAATCAAAGCCGTGGGCTTGCTTGGATCTGCAACGCCCTTCCCAGGGCTGCCAGGATTTTTTGGTCAGAACACATGGGTATATTATCTATCGATAACGGGTTCGACAGACCAGACCATAAGCTCATTAGTGACCTGGGTTAGATTGCCCGTGATCCCTTCCCTTGTGTCTATACTTATGTGGGATCAATGCTGGAAACACGCTGAAAGTACTTGATGAATCATCCGCCAGTTCCCTTAGCGAAAGGGGTGATGGCCAAGATTAAGACATGAGAATAGCAATACCTACATAGTAGTATTGTAGTATACTCCAGTATAAACCAACAGATGACCGTTTATGTCTCGGATCTTCTATACCATCAATGTAAAAGCAACTTTAGATCAAACTGGTCTGGCTATAATTGGAAGGTAGGTATCATTTTATTGCAGCTATTATAGGTCTGTCGATGAATTTGGTAGCCTAGAATGCTGCCCTGCCTGCCCTACAACGGTAGCTAGTAGGTACCTTACACAAGCTAAGCACTTGAGGTTAGCGGGGCATACATGTTAAACCAGGTCGGGAAGAGTGATGGATGTCATTGGCTCGATGTTCAACTTTACGTAATACAAGAACTCTCTACCAGCGGCCTCCACCCTCCCCCACCTAACTTTGAAGATCTCTCTATTGTACATAGGACTGATGGTAGTACCATTCTATCTCTTCCTCAACTTTGGCTTTGATACTGGTTCGTGTGGTATATTGATTGAAAATTATTCGACAAAGCTACATCAACGCGACCTGAACCACTAAGTCAAATGTTTCAATACATGCACATCACCACCATGGCTACCGCGCAGCTTACCTAGTACGTAGCCATGCTGTTTCGTAGTATGCAGCCCTTACTTCACGTGTGTTATGCAAAAAGCGACGTCGATCCGCACAGCTTTCGGCTAACTACACCAAATCATAACTAGTCGGGTACTGAAATACTACCTACCTAAATTCCTTCCTCCCGAGCACGGGATATACTCAGAATAGGTACCATACAGCTCCAGGACTTTTGCCGGTTGCTAGGTAGAGTGTACTGTGGTATACAAGAAACGGAGGAGGAACCACCTATCCGCCACCTTGTCTGAGAGCGGTGGTGGTACTTATGTGGTATTGATCATCTCTGAAGGATTACGCGCTATCGTTCATGGTGCGGAATCGCCCGTTCCCAAAGCTTTTTATTTCATAGTAAGTCGCGTTTAATATTATAACTTAAGCGTTGGAAATATAGAAGCTCTTCTTATTAGAGATCGGCTGAAGGATTTCAGGGCATATCCTTCTCAGTTCGTAGTCGAGACCATGCTGGTCATGCCTACATATCGGTATGCTATGGCGATCTGACAGCGGAGGTGGCGTAGAGCGTCAGTGCCGACATGTAACACATACGAAGAGGCTTGTCTACCAGTTCTTTCAGGCCCTTCGATATGTACCTATTTCGTACATACGTACGAAATAACCTGGTCTCAACCCCAACGGTCTGGGACCCGGGAGTCCTGGTGGCAACGTCACAGGCTAGCCATGCGGGCGCTGCAGCCCACGATGCGGGATGCAAATCCCTGCCTTATGCCGTAACGCTGCTGAACTTTGAGGTTACTACACCTACCACACCGTCTAAGGGACTGACACGCATTTAAATCAAGAAGGAATGCCTCACCAGTCCGGGCTCCCGTCCGAAGAGGATGGGAGAAGTCCATCAATATCATTCGCGCATCAAGTCCGGTACAACCTTCGTCCAGGCACTAGTCAGACGCGGGTGCAACCGAGAATCTTATGGATATCTGACTAGACTACAGCTTAGTCTTCCATCTCACTCTTGCCCATCCATTCCTTTTCGGTTCTTATTGTCTTCAGAAGACGGGAGAGATCGCATATGCTTTTGATCTTCTTCATTGTGTCAAAATGAGCGCGAACGCTGTTGTGCCGCCGCTCCCCGCCGAGAATGGCATCCACGTATGGAGGACGGCAGTTATTATGCCATTTATTACATTTACTTTCGTAGCGGCAAGATTCTACTGCCGGACTTACATAGTGAGGAAGTCATGGGCTATCGATGACTGTACGTTCATGACCCGGTGGTTTTATCAGAGTTGTGCTTACCAGCAGGAACAGACATCGTGGCAGCGACTATGGTTACCATTATTGTCCACGCCGTACTGATGGCCAATGCGACATACCACGGCATGGGATTACACATATGGCAGTTCACGCCAGAACTCAATTCGGAATATTACCTATGGATCGGCATATCCTCCGAATTCTATGTGCTGAGCCTGGCGGGCTTTAAGAGCGCCCTCATTCTACTTTACTTGCAAATCTTTGGCGTCAACAACAAATTCAGAATAGCATGCTATCTCGCTTTATTCTACACGCTTGGTTATCTGACCTGCAATGCCCTTACCGAGTTCCTGGGTTGTAATCCCATCGCGAAGAAGTGGGACTCAAAGCTACCCGGCCATTGCCTCAACAGCGTCGCTGCCAACATTGCGTATGGTGCCGGCCACATGACGAGCGATCTAATCATCGCCATCTTGCCCCTACCAATGATATGGCGGCTTCAATTCCCAACAACCAAGCAGAAAATTGGACTGAGTCTTGCGCTCAGTAGCGGTTTTATGTAAGCATATCATAGTTCTCTTTTCTTGTGACATCGCTAATAGGTTTAGTGCTTGGGCTGTTGCCTGCGTACGGTGGGCTATTTCGACATATAACATGCTTATATATGACCGTCCCTGGTATGAATCCAGACTTTTCTCCTTGTTTCTTTCCCTATTTCTCACTCTCTTCACCCTAGTCTACGAGTATATTGGGCTTGGGCGCATCAACACATATCAACAAGTCATAGTCACTATATATGGTTACTAACTTATAGTTCAGGTGGGCCGGCATCAGCTTCACGTTCTCTATTCTCGAGGTTAATACAGGTCTAATCTGTGCTTGCGCTGCTACTTTCAGCCCATTGTACAACGTTTTCTCTACACGGGTCAAGAACTGGACCAGTCGAGCATCGATGAGTTGGCATACCAGCTCTCGATCCCGAAAAGGGTCAGTGAGTTGGCTTAGTTCCCGAAGCGAGAAGGATGCGCCCTCCTGGAGACACCTTAGTCTCCCCGGCGCCCCTCCGCCTCCCATGCCGCCACCTCCTCTACATGTGGTGCAGCACACAATGTCGAATGATAGCCTAGAGGGTAGCGCATACAGTATGGAACCGCTCGCCACCTCGAATGCGGCCCCGAGTACTAGATCGGATGATGAGTTTGCCCATTATGATCTGCAAGGGCTACAAGCTCTACATCCTGATGATAGAAGGATAGTGTGATCCACGGATAGGCCTCCACCTCGAAGGGATTTCCAACGATTAATCTAGCGAATTGAACAATTCGCCATATAATTATTGAAAGGCAGATAGGTGTGCTACGGCTGGCGGAGGCGGTTTATTGCTCCTTGGACATCATCGAGCGCCTACGAAGACGTAAAGGGGGTTAAGCACCGCCTTATATGTTGTCTCCAACTTGCAAGCGCTACCTTGCATCCATTCGTCGCAATAAGAATCGCGACTCGACTGCACCAATCGATTGGTCGCATCTTTTTATTCTCTAGCACTATCCTAGGGAATGAGATGACGCATTGGTAGCAAAGAGACTAAGGAACGATAGTTATTGCTCTCTTCATTTCGAACCCAAGCGATGCACCGTACGATGTTAACCCCTGAGGTATAAAATACGACGGTGCAACTTTATTCTACATTTCGCCTCAATCGAAGCTTCTATGCAATACGACCCTGCGATCCGCATCCTGCATATTCACCGAGGCGTGCAGCATTTGCCATGCATCTCGTATCGACATTTATTTCCGAAGTGCAAATCTGGTTCAATTGTCGCCCTTCGCTGGGAAAGGCGCAACAGGGTGAGATTGATTCGATGAGATAGCATTTCGAGGATGCAGTGCTGCTTTTTCTTTTTCTGAAGCGTATACCCATTTGATTAGTGTATTGGTATCAAGTAACTTCTTAATACCCGAGAAGTATTAGAATTGAAGCAGATATCTCAATTACGACTGAACGTTGAGCTTAAGTGAAGGATACCGTCATAAACGGTTTCTTATGGAGTAGTCGAAACGTGCGACGTAAAAGTGATTGATACTAACTAGAGGAACTTATCGGAACATATTAGGAATTCTATGGATTGGCTAATTGCTATGCTTGGCGAGTTCTCATTCTTGGGTTTATTTTGGTCATAATATGAATAGATTTATTTCAATTATATATCAATACTATTCTGTAAGGTTGTTGTGAGTTGAAGGAGAGTTACTGAGGCTTCACCGGCCTGCAAACGTCTGAAACGGAGCCTATCCATATGGGCCCCGAAATTTCTTTGGCACACTTGGAAGCTCTCCTCCACTCACTCACATAAGCTCAGTTGACTTAAAGCTCATCAACTCAATAGCAGGACTCAACCACTTAACTCAGTACAGGATGCTCAACTAAATACAATTGAACTTCTTCGAATGAACAAGTAGGTACATTTAAATATTTGATTAGGCTATATGTGATGCTCTATTTCCCCATATCGTATATCCAAATTTTCTAATCTTTCGTAGTCCGCTCTTATCCCATAAGTTGTCACTTGCATGCCAGATCTGGTGGCATACGGCTTACTCGACCCCTATAGGGATCCCGTGCAGCTAGATCATGAGTAATGCCCAATTCAGGCGGAGATAAAGTTCGTGATGCAGCCACTGCTACGACGAGGAGCCGCGGCAGTGCTCCGCCCGAGGCAATGGCTTGAGCTATCTAGGTCACTAGCTATAGCCGATCCCTCATTCACGCGATTCGGCAACCCATTGCCCTTGAGCAATACTACACGGATTACGAGACCTCTACGACTGAACGCGTGTCGTACTCGTCGTCGTCAGCTGAGGAGCTATAGCACCGGTGTGGAAGACGGCCGCATGAACGCCACCGCGCCACAGAAGCGCGAACAAGAAACCAGTAGGCAGGACAAGAAGTCAGAGCCCCTGCGCATCTTATTCTGCGGCTCCGACGAATTCAGCTGTGCGTCTCTTAGAGAACTGCACAATGAGCACGTGCAAAATCCGACGCTCATCCAGTCTATTGATGTCGTGGTCCGGCCGGGCAAAAGGACGGGGAGAGGACTTAAGGCTATTCAGCATCGTGAGTGCAAACAGCTATATGATTATTTATTATGGTGTACATTCATATATCGAGAGCTCTTTACTAACTAGAGCCTCCTACATATAGCACCCCTGAGAGACTTGGCCACGGAGCTCGGCCTACCGATCCACGAGCGGGACACCTTCACAGGATGGGACGTGAGTCTAAGCAATCCTTTAAACGCCACATTATTCATCTCAAAACAGCCCCAACCACCACTTATTCTCTTTCCAGTCCTCATCCCATAAAATATATACCCCGTGGCTACACATGTATATACACTAACGGCCACCAGATGCCCGGATACATAAACCTCATAATCGCCGTATCCTTCGGGCTCTTCGTGCCGCGCCGCCTACTCCGGGACGCGCTCTACGGCGGCCTCAACGTGCACCCGTCCGTATTGCCGGATCTCCGCGGGCCCGCGCCCATTCAGCACGCGCTGCTAGCGGGCCGCGAGCACACGGGAGTCACGCTACAGACGCTCGACGCGGAGCGCTTCGACCACGGGCTCGCCCTCGCGCGCTCGGATCCCATTTACATACCCGAAGAAGCCGACTTCAAGTCCCTGCTCCGTCAACTCACGTCTGTGGGCGCGGACCTGCTGGTGCGCGGGTTGCGGGAGGGCGTGCATGTGCCGCCGCTGGCGGAAGTTCCCATTCCGAAACCCGCCCCGAGATTCGAGCCCGAGAGATCCTATAGTCCCGAGCTCAGTCTTGACTCAGGGCGCAATGAGAAACGAGAAGCATGGGAAAAAAGCCCCACAACGCTCCTCCACGCCCCCAAGATTACCAAGCACGACCGCCAGCTCCGGCCCGAGCACCTGCCGCACGTCCTTCGGCGATACCGCGCGCTGGGTCCCCTGTGGTTCTGGTCGCACGACAGGAACGGGTCCCCGAAGCGCATAATCATCGACGAAGCGACCGGGGCGCTGCCGCCGTGCCCGAGGCCCCCTCGGTACCCACTCACCGTGAACGTGAACGCGCCGGCTGGGGGGCTGAGCGCCACAGACTCGCAGTACGGGTACGAATTTTGGAACGACCCCCAATTCATGATGGTCCCGTTTCTGCAGGATCCCGACCAAGGCGCCGCGGGGGGGGTTTATCTGCTGCTGTGGTTCCCCGGGAACGACGACGGCGGCGCATGCTACCTGGGGGATTGCCGCCTGGAGATGCTGAAGGTGGAGGGCGATAAGCTGCGTCCGGCGAAGGGGGCGTTGAGGGAGTTCTTCGTCTCGATGCCGGGTGGCGTGGCGGGTACCGGACCTATGTGGGCAGTGGGCGAAAGGACTGGGACGAGCTTGAGGGGTGTGGGAGCCGGCGTGGGCAAACGTGAATAGGCTACGGCGACTTGATCTCTTTGTAAGTAAGTCTACTTTGGTTGGAGGTGTTACGTGCATGAAAGAGTAATGGCAACGGGGTTGACTGAGTGGTATGTCAGATCCGGTCATTTCTGTATTACCATCCCGTCAGTAAATGGGTCGTATGGGTACGCCCAACGAGCGATGCGGCCGTATATCAATCAGTGGATGACGAGCGGATTTCATTTAATTATGGATACCCTCAAATTCAGACTTGGTCACACGGCGTAAGGAAGGCTAATCACAAGCACGATTAAGGAGGAGTGTTGTTGGTACAATTGACATTTGGTCTATTTTCTTGACAGAGCCAATGCCGGCGTGATAATAATACATTAGTGATTGGTGCTCTCTCAAACAATCGCCATTGCCAGAGTCCCGCCACCCGCCGATTTGTTCTGGTACATAAAAGGTAGCTAACACGGAAGGAGACGTACTCATAATATCATAAACCCCGAAATCCCATTTGAGTTGAGCCAGCTTTCAAACCAACAAGGTCCTACATAATCCCTCATTAGGTTTGGTCATAAGTCACACATAGTTGTAGCAATTAGATGGAGTGGTGGTGCCATGGAGGGACACTCTTCCACTCTGTTCGATGATGAAGTATCTTTTTTTACTTCAGGTCCTTCTCGTCCGACGAGCTTCCAGAGGTAGAGGAAGTCTCGGTCTTGGTAAGGACATTCTCGTCCTCGACCTCCGGACCGTGGAGGCTCTCTTCGAAGACGGGCTCAGGCTCGTTGAACTCGAACTTAGTCTTAAAATCCTTTAAATGGGTGGAGATGCCACTGCTGTTGGAGCGACGACGAGCGTTGGCAAAATTGAATTGCTCGTCAACGACCTCTTCACCTGCTGCACCCCTATACACAGTCATGTCAGCATTCGGTCGTCGAATTGTCGAGGGCAATGATATATCAAAGTCTGGGACTTACCAGTTGGCCTTGCCGCCACCGTTCTTCTTGGTCTTTTTGGGGTCGACACCGTCAAAACCGTTCTTAGCAAAGAACTTGGGAATGTTCTCGTGAGGAACGGCGGTGCCTTCAGCAATACCAGCGTGGTCCTTATCGTTGTACTTGTGAGAACGAGTCACTGAAGAAAACGGACAATATGTTAGCAACTAGGTCCGTGCAACATGTGTGATGCTAAAGCATCGGGTATCATCATGTATAGGTAGGACAGTCGGGCAGCTTGTACGTTTGCTCTCCCACGCACGTTGAAGTTGTCGTTTGTAGTTGGACATGAGAGTAACTGAGGGGAGAGGACGTCACACAGGACGGTGCGGGGGAATGACAAGATTAGGAGGGGATGGAAGTAGGACGCTGAACTTACTTTTGATGGAGAGTTAGAAGGACGGAAGGATGAGATCTTTAGGCGGGAGACCAAGTCGGATGGATGTTGAAGAAAAGCAATCCGATATGGCTCGTAGATGGAGGGAGATGGATGATGAAGATCAGAGGAAGCAAACGTGGAAGATAGTAGAGGTATGTATGAAGTAGGATAGATTAAAGAGGAGACGAGAGGAGAAGAAGGTATCGAGATTGTCCGGTCTGAAGTCTAGTAATAGTACAGCTGCTAGGAGCAAGACAAAAGGGTGGACAGACTAGAGAGATATGTAGACAGAGATGGAGGTGGGGTGGCACTGGTGGTTTATTCGTCGAAGGATGATGAGCTAGTTGGGTTGCATCAATGTGTCTTTGGCTTGAGTGTGTAATGTCAGAATGTATCGTGTTTTTGTTGGAGACTTTGGAAGAAGATCAATGGATGGGCAGTGTCTGCCTTTTAAGACATTCGACATGAATTGGGGACCATTGGAGTCATCGAGGAGATATTGGGGACCCTCCTCCCCCTCGTGCTCCCCTTGTGGTCCCCCTGAATTGGGTCAGGATGGTCAGGATACAATACATGCTCACATATTGCTCATATCTTGCCTAATGGGATACGTATCCTGTAGGTAGCTATTTCTTTGGACTCATTCGGCAAGGGAGGCACGCGATAGCTACTAGTTCTCGAACGACCTTCTGCCGTTGCGGTTGCGGACCATTAGGGGTGAGCTGATCTTTCGATGGGGCAATTGAGAGTCGACCAGTCGCGTGACCCGTTGACGCAAGCTTAAGGTGCTCCAGGGTGCTACGAGCCAACGATGCTATTGGTCAATTCCCTCGATTGTCCCAAAACCAAAAGCAACAGCGCCCCTCTTGCGGGCCTCACCGTGAAAGAACGGCGTTCAAACGGCCTCAAAGAAGGTTCAAGAATCTCAAGATTCTCCGCTCCAAAAAAGGGGTCCGGTGCTCACGCCGGCACCACACCTTACACACACCAACAGAGGCCGTTCGATCGATGCTTTCGAACTGTTTCATCCAGCTCACCTAGCTCATCTAGCTCAGCGACCGGGAGCCATTACCGAATAGTTTGGCGGGGGTGCGATACAGGGGTCCTTGGTTCTGCTGCAGGATCATGGGGTATGGATGGTAATGTACGTAAATGTGAACCAGTTGACCTGAGAGTTCAGAGGAACATTACAAGAGCCAATAGGACACAACCCGTACATACTATGTACTATGTAGGTAAGTTTCTTTGCTGTTGTGGTACGACCGAGTACATAGTAGTCCGTGAACGGGTAGCTATGATATGTTAGGTACCGTCCAATAATTACCCAAGTTAACATCGAAGGGGTAATCTTTGCTCAAGCAGTGGCTTGGTTGCTTGGTTGCTTGGTTGCTTGGTTTTGCTTGTCGATCTCGAATTGTCGAGAATTTACCCGCTTATTCCGGTCCAAAATACTTGAGTGCGGATCTCCAATTCTCTCTCTCCATTTCAAAAAAGACGCCCGGCTCAATTCGTATTCTCTTATTGCATTACATCATAGCCTTGCACCCGCCATTTGTTGGGATGAAACCTTTCCATAGCCTCACAATTCCATGTCTCCCTTTTTGCTCATTCAGCCTCAGAGAAAAAAAAGGAGTTTGGAGGCAAGTTACAACGGGACAAGGAATGCAGGGTTATGTCACGCGCAGCAAACGGGAGGGATTGACCCACTTATACCCCGGATAGCCACGAAAGCCATGTAATGTATACCCACAGAACTGTACCAGGCAGCCAGGGCAGCATACCTTCTGTCCCAGGCGATGATGAGCGGCTGCGTATAATGCGGGGAAATCCACAATTCGCGGCTCGTTAGCCGTAACCCTATCAACTGTGTAACTCAGTAAGTTCTGTAGGATTATAGTTCAGTATTGCACCAATCAATTGTGTCTTGTATGTTGTCAGCATGATCACTCGAATGGAATTGGCGCAGTCACGGCAACTACACATTACCATACTTAAACTTACTAACCAGCTGACCGATTTATGTACCGTCAGTACATAGTATGTAGGTATGTATGCTTACGCTCCTAGAGAGTTGGGGATGGTTCCCGGGTAGGTAATTTTAGTTTGACCGACGTGTCTGAAAGGGTAGGTATTGATACAAACCGTTCCCCATAGATTCTAGACTGCTCTATAGCTAAACATGCAGGTTCAGTTACGCCTCGGCGATACATTATGGCCTGCAGGGTCGTAGAATCGCATAGAATCAACCGACTTTCGGTCTCTTTCTCTGTCAAAACAACCGGATTAATGCATCGCACCCAAGCGAAAATTTGTATTCACCTTACTATCCACAGGCAATCGGACCTTTGCGCCGCTATGGCGAGAGCTAACAGAATGCAATCGTAGTCCCTCTGTGTTTGGTAGCAAAGACGGAAACAAGAAATCTTGTACCGCTGTCTGTTACGAATCCTGGAAATTGGACGCTGAAGTTGAGGTGGCCGCTGTTTTATCGTATCCTCTCCGTTCAAGATTCGCTTGAGTCCTCGGGATCCGGGTGTTCTGCCACGTGATAGTATTGGACGCTTCGTTGTCATAATAACGAAGAGCACAGTCATATTTATCGCTTCTTCCATTCGAAGAAGGCGACTTTCCCGGGCCCAGGAGCAGAGAGTTGCCCAAGATTTCAACTCACCCTCGCTACAGCCAGAGCGAGCTCGATATAGTTTACACGGATTCAGATCTCCGAAGGGAAAATGAGGTCGTCTGTCTCGTCTCGAAACCAGGGCCATCGGTGATAGGGCATGCATGAGAAGGGACCGATAACCTGCGAATCGTATAGCAGGCACAGAGAGTCCGTAACGAAAGACAGTCTTCCGTCGCGATCGTGGTAGCAGGGTGTGAATACTCTTTTAGCATCGGTGAAGCAGCGCGCGCAAAGGTCAAGCATCACACCCCGTTTGTTTAGATCGCGAGGTTTCTCCCAGGTGTTGAGGGTTGTGAGGAGACGCTCTACTGCGTCATTGAAGATGGGATTGTCTTCCTGTTCGGGATCGAGGGTTGGTTGGGTTGTATCAGTCTCGATTTCATGAGGATGATACGCGATCTCCATTACAACCCCGGTAACTAGCCTCCTTCTCGATCCCCGTACGATATGAGCGAAATCTGATAAGCGTTGCCGAGACAAAGTGATCTGCTCGAAATGCCGTTCTTCAAAGAAAGCCTGCCACTGGCGACACACAGAAGCGTAGACAGATGTCTCTCGGCCATACCTGCATAATTCCAGTATCATGAACTGGATCTCGGCTGGGCAACTATTCCAGTTGGCCATGTTTGATTATGGCGATTAGGTAGAAAAGAAGTTGGATAGTTTGTGCGTCGTGTATCACCATTCTCGCATGATTGTAAGGAAAGGAGGCGATGTATGGGTAGATGTTATCCATATCCTTTTCCTCTCTCAGGCATTAACTCCCGAGTACTAAGTTCGTGGCAACTAATCCGAATAGCATCTAACTCAAAGCTACGACAGCCAAAGATTTAATCAAAGCATACATGTACCCGATGCCTACTGTATGCTTCCGCTGTGAGTCACTGAGTCTTGCAACTGAATGAAAGGTTAGAAGCAATCGTTTTCTACCTTTATTTTTCCCTCTTCGGTTCCGCGCTTCCCATGACTACCTGAGACAGTATAGATAGATCCGTAGATAGCCATTTGGAAGATCTCAGCTATATGATTTGGTCTTCTGGAATTGCAACGGAACCCCTAACCCCTTTGCAACTCCGTTTGCACAGTACGGACTGGCACGGTCCGGCCGCAATCGGATCCGATCAGGGGGGAACAATCGTGATTGACCGGAGAAACATAATTGACAATCGATAAATTTTTTGAGCACCCTATCAGAGCAAGAGCGAAACCGCGGCGTGCTCCCTGCCTAGCTTTGTATTACCATACTAGTGTACTTAATAAAAGACTACCACGATTTTGACTAATCCGTTCTTGCCAGCATCTCCGCTCCGTTCACTAAGATCAATCTAAAACCAACCTTGAATTTGTAATCAGAGCACAGTCCGAACCCATTATTTCCTCCTCGTCAAAGTATATGACCATACGTAGTAGTGTGAAATTGCTACCTCACATACATCCTCTCATTCCAGGTGCCCCTCACTCGAGCCAGAGCCATCCTTACCCCGCGGTGCAGATACGCGATCAACTTGACTCATTACCTTTACCTCAAGTTTAAGTTGATTCTACTCGATACGACTCGATAAACCCTCTGCTGTAGTTTTTTACTTGACGGCGCAACGGGCGCGAAGAATTCCGACCATGTCGCCCTCCATTGTCACAATCGACAACACGTCAGATTTTGACGTATTCCCATCAACCCCCACCCAGAATGGCTCCTCTGGTCCCCGAACACTTCTTCTAGCGCCGCCCTCTATCGCTAGCCACGAGGAGAAACTATACGGCGTCCTAGCCTCTCACGATCGTTCTGTCACCGACTTGCAGATGCTTGACCGCCTTTCCGCTGGCCTCGTCACCCTCCCTTTCGCCACATACGACCTAATCTTAATCCTGACTGATGCCGACGGTACTCGAACTGAGTCGACCCTCCTTCTCAATCGCGAGGTTTTCGCCAAGATCGTACAGACCCTCAAAGTTGGTGGCAAGATCCAGGCCCAAGACGGATCTCTGGTCCAGAATAGTCAGACACCCGACGCAAAAGAGGCCCTGCTGTCTGGACTGTCGCCCGGATCCGACGGTTTCACGAAGCCCGATGACAGTGCCGCCAATGCTGTCCCTCTCAAGTTAGGGCTCGGCAAGAACAAGAAGAGAAGCGCCGCAGGACCTGCCGTAAAAAATGTCACCGTCCACCAGATCAACGGCAAAGATGCGAATCTTAGCATGGCGCCGCCAGTTGCGAAACCAGCAGTCTCGGGTGTTGGTTTCGTGGATCTGAGCTATGACTTCGATGCTCCGGGTGATGATGATGACCTGATTGACGAGGATACTCTGCTGACGGCGGAAGACCTGAACAGACCTCTGGCTATCCGTAAGTAATGGCTCGTCGTGAAAACCTTGCGATCAAGTTCTAACCTACATCGTAGCCGCGGAATGCGTGCCGAGGGTCGGGAAACGCCGACGTGCTTGCAAGGACTGTACCTGCGGTCTAGCTCAGAAACTCGAGGCAGAAGACGCCGCCAGAAGGAAGGAGGCAGATTCGAAGCTCCAGGCCCTCAAGCTTGACTCCAATGATCTGAATGAGGTCGACTTCACTGTCCAGGGCAAGGTTGGATCGTGCGGTAACTGCTCGCTGGGTGATGCCTTCCGCTGTGACGGATGCCCGTACATCGGCCTGCCGGCATTCAAGCCTGGAGATGAGGTTCGACTGCTCAACAACGATGCCCAATTTTAAAGGCAACAGAGCGAGCGTGAAAGCTGCTCTTGGCTTGGGTCCTCAGTTGTCAGGATAGATCGTTAGGCTATTTGGGAAGCAAACTTCTAAGGGTGATGCTGGCCCGTGCATAGGCCGTGCAAGGTTGTCTTTTTCAGTGCATTGGCACGCTAGGGGTACGGTGTTTACGGTGTTTACGGTGGTAAATAAAAGCATTGGTCGGTTTAGGCGATGGGACATCGTGACCACAAGGCATTGAATCGTCCATCGGGAATAATTGGCAGGGACAGAAGTCAGTCCGTTGCTGACTTTGGGACATTACATATGATGTGGTCTCTACAATGTACGCAGCTGGTTGCTCGTGGATGAATAAAAAACCCACGGGTTACATTTACATGATCTTCGTGCCTAAGCCTACTTCTGGCGATATATTCCTCCTCTTGCTTACGCCTATGTTGTCATCTAAGGAGGTCAACCCATTTGTACTCGTCTTAAGAAGGAAGATACGCAACAATCTTCAACCATTGTGCCCAGAGCTATAACACCTAAGAAAACGATGGAGATCTTGCCTATAAGTTCATTCGGTACCATGTCGATGCTCATGCTTAAGTGACTTCCGTAATTTCGGTCTGGATATCAGTCCCAACATATGCGGTAGTGGGTTCCCCGTCTTCCCTCGTACTTAGTCGTATTCGGATGGGGCATTTGCACTTGTTTTACACGGTTCTCGCGCCGTGATATCCATAGATCTTGAATTGCAACAGTTGCCTTACCCACGGGTTAATAAACCTGATATCACCAAGCATTAACCTATTATAATGTTGATCGACGTGTAGGGGCTATGAATAGTATTCGGGTATCACAACTGAATTCCTTGTTCTTTGACGAACTGCTACGGCCACGACAACCGGAATATAACTATGACCTAACTCTATTAAAGGTTAAGATTGTCTGGATGCAAGGTCTACTCACAACGGACTGAAATATTGAAGTTCAGGCGTCACACTACGGTTCTCAGAATCCCCTCGGATTTACGCCGAATGCGAGATGCGACAATGATGGCCAAGTCCTTCAAGCTTAGGACGGCATATTTGCGTCCGAGACAACACTGGCTCGGTGTGATGGGCGAGGGTAGATGTAGGTGGCATTAACGTTGGACTTTTGACTTTCCGAGGACGTGATCCTTTTGCAAGACACATAAGCTTCGTTAACCCGCCTTTTCATGCATGTCTAGCAGCGCGGGTCATCGAGCACGGTAGATAGAGCGCTTATTGTAGAGTTGCCACTCGCGTGGCGCAAACTTTGAACCCTCTGTGGAATCTCCTTCGGGTTCGTTTTGGCGAGTATATCTCATTTGTGAATAGTGACGACCTCATAGCTTGGCTTCTTGTACGACTTGGGGCGCGATAGATGGTCGTATGATAGGTTTGTATGCGATTACTAGTCTTCCCGGTCGCGTCTAAGATGTAAGGACGGCGACATCTGACTTGCCTTTACAGGCGCGATGCAGCATCTGACAGTAGCATCGAGACGTCGGAAGCATTCATATTCTTCGCTTTGTCTTGCACTTAACGTCGGAGAGCATGGTGTTGGTACGCGCTCCCTTTAGAGTTGAGTAGGACCAAAGCCAAGACATATCACGGAAGGGATGAAGTCGAAACAAGAGCCCGGGGACTTGCATACAAGTCGGCGCCTCAGGTTTACGCCACTCGAACTCCTACCCGAATAGAGAACTTTTTTGGCCCGTTTAAGGTGAAACCCTTACGTATCTGTGGGAGCGTCAGAATCACCTCCGACTCAGCTCTACATACCCGGGAGTACTCGGTATTCACTGTAGGGCTGTGTTCAGCTACGGCCTCGACGATCTTGGCAAAGCATTGGGTAGGATCCGACATCTCGCCGGATACAACCGCTTGCCAGTTAGATCCGGTTGCTATATAATAAGCACCTGGCCATGACCTACAATATGTACGTGTAACGAGTCCGACAGAAGATGAACTCGCCTTATATCGTTTTGTTGTCATTCAACGATTCTCTCATTGGGTCTCTACTACGTTTCCATTGACGATAATTGTTCGGGTGTCGTTCCTTATCATCTTGACCGTTTGGGTGATCGCCCGATAGCTGTTGGGTGGTCGATCAGAGGCAGCTCGCGAATCATATCTGTGCCAATAAATACAGGCTCGGTCACAGGTTTGGTATTCTCACTTGAGTGTTGGATGACTGATACCCGAATACCACCAGGTTCTGGTGTTACATGGCATGCCGAAGCTTTCAACGCAGTGGACCGGAAATGGGGCTAAAATATCTGGGGTAACTGACAGCCGACATAAGTGAGGATAAGCCAAGTATTGTTTGTCGGGCGATAGGTCGGTTAAGCTTCAAAGGATGCTAATAAAATATGTGAAATTATTGGCTGTTACTAGAGAGACTTGCTCAAGTCCTTGCCGCTCAGCAATTCTAAGCTAGCTCGACTGGGTAGCTCGATATCGTATTCTAGAAACACATTTAAGGGAAATAGGCAAGTGGATCGATCAGATTTAAAATCTATTTTATGCACTGAGATCGGCGATAGCCGGCTGATTGCTGTATCTATCTAGATCTTATTACCAGTATATCTTATCTCAAAATTCTTGGATGAGGTAATTGTTTCTTTTGAAGCTCGAGATAATATTCGTGAAATATTCGTACAAGGCGAGGAGAATATCAATATAACCCTGGAAAGGAGTCGGGAATAAAATTGACGATGAAGTCAAGTCTCAGGGGCTACTCAGGCATACTTAATTGGCAAAATATAGGTCTTGGCATTTTGATGGAGCACTCGATCTGGGTCAGCTGGGGAATTTCGAATTCTCTAACCTTGCCTTTGTTAGGTAATTACATGTAACCCTGATCTGGACCCTTTTCTCGGTCTATTTGTTTACTATTCTCTGGAGCTATGCTACGTAAAACATCACGAGAGACGTCTACATGAATTTGAATTTGAATTTGAATGAAGAAGTTTTAGAGTTCGACGTAGAAGCTTGCCGCGAGGTTAAAGAACGAAAGGCGTGCTACTTACGATATGTATTGGATTGGCCACAGCAACTTGTCAATGCATCCCACGTCTTGACCTTAGTCAGGCTCTGATCGCCCGAGTCCCACGCCTCCTTCGTACGTGCAGTAAGTAGCTGGTCAGTGATGGCCGATCATTAATGCGTTACTCGTGACCATTCATATATCACTGTCAAGACAAGCAACCCCTTTGGTGCTCTGCCATTTGTTAATATTTCGATATGTGTGGATACGATGCTGCATCCAAGAATTATTCTCTTGATATTATATTGCTCACAAGTAAGGCTGCTTTGTCTATGTTGGACAAATATGATACACCAACAATTTTGCCAAAATCTGTAGTGGTAGACTTGGAGATACAATAGATACAATAGATACAATCAATTACAGTTGACATTGCTAGCCCTGGACTAAGGTTCAGGGGTCTAGCTCAATTTAACGGGTAGCCCGATGTTCTATTTCTTACCTTGCCATGTCTTTTGATTTAGGTAAAATACGGTATCTATATGATCGTTCTATGTTCTTTGGTGTAGAAAAAACATGAAATTATTAGATAGACAATAGAATAGTATATTCGATGATTAGTTGTGAATTCTTTACAAAATTGTTATTCGCACTATTCACTCGAGCAACGGAACAACGCATCGGTTCGTCGCCCATCACGACGGTGAGAATTCTGGACCCCTGGACAAGTTGAGAAACCTTCGCCCCTCCATTGCCCCAGTGCCCCAGCCATTCACTGCCTGCTTTCAGTAAAGCCTCTGTTGCGGTGGTGATTCAGGTGGCCTTAGCACTACCTAAGATTACCTGAGCCCCGTCTAAAATACACTGCAATTTGGCTAGTACGAAGTATCCAATCCTAGTCGAAATGTACCTTAAGTACCGCCGTACTTTCCCCGTACCAAATTGGCCGCGGCGCAGTGTAAGTGTGTACTTACACAAACACAAGGTTTCCCCTTCTGGGCTCTCTCTACTCTCTACTTAGGTACTTAGCCTCTGAGCCACTCCCGACAGCCACTGCAGTTCCCCCGACCGACCGCTTCTCCCCAAATTCCTCCCTTTTCCCTGATCTTCATTTCGTAACTTTCTCAATCCCATCCCGACAAGATCGATTCTAACCCCCAACGACAACCTGGCGAGGATTGACTAATTCCGTCAGTTCAACCACTCGAGTCCTATTCAAGCACTACCACTCGAGGGATGAGCTTTCGGTGTTCCTGAGTCTCTTTCGAGTATCCCAGATACTCTTGTCGGACCAGCGACACTCCGTCCGTCCTGCTTGTAGCCTCCTTCCGACCGTACTGTTGGTGTCCAGTCACGTCCTGGCTTTCTAGCTCTTCGTAGTCGACCGTAACCTTGGACGTCCAACGATGGCTTCCTCTTCGTCAAATGTAGTGGGCGTCCACTACAGAGTAGGAAAGAAGATCGGTGAAGGATCATTTGGTGTCATTTTTGAGGGCACTAACCTGCTGAACAACCAGCAAGTGGCTATCAAGTTTGTGAGTAGTGCCACTCTGCTTTTATTCGTCGCCAACAAGGGCACTGCGCTCCTTGGTTGGATTGCAACAATTCTATAATGTTGGCGGAGCTCCATTCTCATTGACGACATCTCTAGGAACCACGAAAGAGCGACGCGCCGCAATTACGAGACGAGTACAGAACGTACAAGATTCTTGTCGGCTGCCGTAAGTCAATCAACATACTCTAGCATCACTTAGGAGCTTATTACTGACGAGTTCGCTTTGTAGCCGGTATTCCTAATGTCTATTATTTCGGCCAGGAAGGCCTTCACAATATCCTTGTCATAGATTTGCTAGGACCCTCCCTGGAGGATCTGTTCGATCACTGTAATCGACGGTTCTCTATTAAGACAGTTGTGATGGTAGCGAAACAAATGGTGAGTCCTTGTCTCGAGCCTTGCTGATTTAATTATTTTGAGGCTGAACGAAACGACAGCTCTCACGTGTACAAACTATCCATGAAAAGAACCTCATCTACCGAGACATCAAGCCCGACAACTTCCTCATCGGGCGCCCTGGCACTAAAGCTGCCAATGTAATCCACGTCGTCGATTTTGGTATGGCTAAGCAATACCGAGACCCGAAGACGAAGCAGCACATTCCGTATCGAGAGCGAAAGTCCCTGTCTGGAACTGCTCGTTACATGAGCATCAACACCCATCTGGGCCGTGAGCAGTCCCGGCGTGATGATCTCGAAGCCCTAGGCCACGTATTTATGTACTTCCTACGAGGTGGACTTCCATGGCAGGGTCTTAAGGCGGCAACGAATAAGCAGAAGTACGAGAAGATCGGCGAGAAGAAACAAACCACACCAATCAAGGATCTCTGCGAGGGTTTCCCCGAAGAGTTCAGCAAGTATCTAACATACGTGAGGAATCTTGGTTTCGAAGATACTCCCGACTACGACTACCTGCGAGAACTATTCACGCAGGCTCTCAAGAATACTGGAGAGGTGGAAGATGGTGAATACGACTGGATGAAGATCAGTAAGGAGTCGACTAAGGGCTGGGATGCTATGCATAAACCCGGTCCCTACCATAACCCGAACAAACAGCCGGGTATATCTGCCAGGGAATTACATAACCAATCTCGTGTTAACACACCCGGCGGCCTTACTCACGAGCGTTTAAACGCCGCGCAGCCCCCACCTCCGTCTCCAGCCAGGCCGACGGACAAGCGCCGGCCAAACGCCCCCGGCGCCATGGGAGCGCAGCGAGGTAGCGCGGTGGGGGGTCTTCGGGACTTGGCTACACCAACGCCTTCAACTCAAGCCCAGTTCCAAAACAGCAACCAAAACATATCGACAAGGATGGGACCTCAAGGGCCTATAGGGTCACCAGCAGCCGGCAATGGAAGATCGTCGGAACCTCAACCGACTGGATTCCAAAAATTCATGAAGGCTCTTTGCTGCGGTTAGTCGAGCTTCTATCATTACCGATCGAAGATCTAATGCTGACGGTGATTCCAGGTTAAATGTGTCTTGTCTTATCATGGCATGCGATCGATTCTCATGGGACTAGAGACGCTACTGGATGAAGTTTCCTGCGCCGATCATGCTACCCCTAATGCACACTGGTCTAGGATGTTCACTTACCACGTTTTGACCGATGCATGCCATTACAATAATGGCTGTCTTCATAATTCCGGGCGGGTGGACTATGAGTCTAGGCAGTACGGCCACACCGAAACTGGATGCTTGAGCGCCACGGAATCCTTGACATCCCCGAATCGCAATCCGAACCATCCTCCACACGTCTGCGGAGCAAATATCTCTTAGGAGATCTAGGGAGACGACCAATTGTATGCACGGGTCCCCATTAGAATCCGGGATCGGCGCACCCCGAGACACGAATGAATCATTTTTCCTTTCACGACTCTCGTTTTGATGAGATAGATACAGGTCGTTTAATCAGTAGAGCGCGGCGCGGCGCCAGTGGGATTTGCACAGTTGGCGAGCATCGGGATCGGGTTTCGTTTTTTCCTGTTATCCATCCCTCTATACACCGTTCGTAATTAAGAAGAGAGAGCTGAGTTGAGCTGAGGAGATACTAAATCGCAGGACGGATTGATTTGTGTATTAAGCAGAAACAAGTCATGGGGAAGAAGAGTGCAAAGTGGCTATAGTAGTGGATCTCGCAGACAGTGCTTAAGGAGCACCAAGGTTTTGCGTTAGTAGAAGAGGACATAGGGCAAAGAGGAAAAGATCAGTAATGATTTCGATGCCGGACATTGCGTCGTGACTTGATTCCGAACATACCAGGTATATCAGAACCCGAGCCGACCCTAGTGGATGTATGACATATAACAAGCTGTCAGCTTGGAAATATCTCCTTTTAGCAACCATAGGAATCTATCAATAAACGGCATCCTCAAAAAAACATTCGTGTTCTCATGCTAGCCTACTCCCAAAATCTACAAAGCCTTGCGAGGCGAGATGACCCATTACCATCCTCACTCTCAAGGACTAGCTAGCTGATTACACATGATTTTTTCCGAACATATGTATGTTATCAATACACCAATGTGAGCCGACCGTAGTAATAACACCTAAAGCATCGCCTCCGTACCCGTCCTCGCTTCTATCGTAGACCGAGACTGGCTGACTATGACAGCAATTCGTATCTACAAATACCGAACTCTTCCGCTATTCGCATCTGCGTGCACGGTTATCCTTCCGAGCCAAACTTAGGTAAGTTTTTGCTTGATGAAGAAGGACCGTAGGTGAGATAGTTGCCACGCGCAGGTGATGCCTAGGACGACGACCTGGATGAACATCCATCGTACGACGCGCGAGTTGGTCGACTCGGATTGATCTCTGAACTCGGCTTCTCGTTCCTATAATTGAGGGTTTGTTAGCATGTGATACTTGGATTTATCCCCATATCCTCAGCCTTTGAGCCGCATCTTTCAACGCACTAGCCCATATCCGCCCTTCCAGCTCTACTACAATGGGTGATACACTAATCCTGGTTAAAGATGGTAAAGACTCACCCGCTGGAAAATCTGCTCCCTTCGGATATCCTGGAGGCGCGAGTTGAGGTCGCGGACGCGCTGGGAGATGTCGATGAGCTTGGTCTTGTCGGTGGACTCGATCTCGGAGGAGCCGATGGCTAGGTCGAGCGTCAGCTTGATGCCGCCGTTGGGCTGGACGGACGAGAGCCAGCCCGGCCGCCCGCTGCTGCTGCTCGGCGTGAAGCAGATCCTGTGCTCGCCCGCGTCGGCCGCCGTGAAGGTAAAGCGCCCCGACGAGGCGCCCCGCTGCGAGACGACCCGGTGGTCGTTGTCGAATACTTCCTACGCTTGTGTGTTAGCGGGGGCATGGCTTATTTGTTTTTTGTTTGACAAGTCCGAAGAGTATCAGGCGTAAAGGGTGCGTCGGGGGATCGATCGAGGGAGGGAGAAACTAACTTCAACCGAGATGTAGATGCTGATGCCGTCGTGCTTAGCCCATGCTTGCAAGTTGTCGTCCCACTCCTCGGCCGTGTAGTGGCCGACCACTAAGGTATCCTTGGGCAGCTCCTCGAAGAAGCATTTCGCGTTGACGCCGTCGATGTAGAAGTACAGCGCGCGGGCCACGGAGGCCAGCATCAGGAGGGGGAGAAGCACCCTCATGGTTCCTTTTGCGGAGAGTATCGGAGCGACGGCGATGTCAATTGATTATATCGGAACTCATCCAGCGTCGAAGTCAGGTCGGGTGGTCAGCCAACAGGGCGTTGGTGGATGGGGAAGTTGTACGGCTGGTGAGTATCGTCGACGGGGTCGTGTAAAGCTTCGCCGAATCCAAAGTTCCAAGGTGCCACGTTCGAAAAAATGGCCAGTAACAGGGGTTGGACAGTGCTACCGTACTAGTGCTAGCGCAACCCAATTAACAACTGCTCAAGTGGAAAGGGGGTCCTAGCATCAATGATTGGATCGTACATGGTTATCGATAAGTCTGTGCTATGGTCACGTGTCACCAGATTCTGGTCCACCGGTAGGAACAACTTGAAGAAGTAGATCCCTGCTTCTCTTTTCTGGAGCATGCTACACTGGGCAGTAAGTACCTGACGCAAATGAATTTTAGCGTCTCAATCACTTTTTACACCACCGAAACCAAACACTGTCGCTCCCAATTTCACCCACACTTTTAGCATCATCGACTCGAGCACACAACAGCATCAAATCGACGCGTCGGTCGCACCCCACCATCGCGAAAGTCCTACCTCCATTCTTTCGCTATGTGATAGTACGCGTATGTAGTTTAATACACCGTTTAAGCCATACAACTTCACATTTAGAGCCCTATGGAATCCGCGCTCCGAAAACTCCCTAAGTAGTCTCGCGAGCTTAAATCATGGCGTCGCACGACGTTCGCGACGTCCTTAATCTTCCGCTGGACCCTAGTTCGCGACCAGCTAAGAAACAGAAGACCAACGTTCCGCGGCCGAGCTTGAAGGGTTTGGCGAGGGAGGTACAAAATTTGGGGGGTGATAATCCGATCGCGATTGTCCCAGAGCTGTCCACATTTAAAAAGCGGCGATTTGGGAGTAGGAAGCCAGCTGCGCGGTGGGAGTTGCGACCCTTCCGCAATTCAGCGCGAGCTGACCAGTCGCTGCATCTGCGGCATTGGAGAAAGCTGACGGAGGAGCAGGCGAGAGCACAGGATGGGCAGAATGGCGAGAATGGGAACGTAGAAAATAAGCAAGAGGAGCTCGAGGACTCGGGGTTTGCCAAATTCAACGTACAAGTGGACATCCCTGAGTATAACGATGACCAATACAAATCGAATCTGACGAGCAGCGAATGGACAAAGGAAGAGACAGACTATTTATTTAATCTTGCGAGGGATTTCGATCTTCGATGGCCGCTCATATGGGATCGGTACGAATATGTACCCAAGGTGTCCGAAATCGAAACGAACGGAGAGGGGTCAGATAATATTGATCCCAATACGGCTATGATTCCGGCGCCGAAGAGTCGTACCCTAGAAGATTTAAAGGCCCGGTACTACGAAGTTGCAGCGAAAATGATGACAGTTCAGAAGCCTGTTCATTACATGACGCTGGCGGAATCTACGTTGCACGACATCATGGCCAATTTCAACCCGATCTCAGAGGCACAACGCAAGAAATTTGCAGCAGACGCTCTATCCAGGTCTAGGGATGAGGCCCAGGAGGAAGAGTTGTTACTTGTCGAAGTACGGCGAATTCTTGCCCGTCAAGAGAGACTTAATCAGGAACGCCGCGAGCTCTACAACCGGCTGGACTACCCTCATACTGAGCAAGATATCACTGCGTTCAAGTCCAGCAACGGGCTACAAACGCTGTTACAGAATCTCATGAATGTCGATAAGACAAAGAAACGGAAGTCGCTTATGGAGGCTAACGGAGCGAACACACCGTCGTCAGCCCATCCCTCCGCTCATCCTTCTGGCCACCCTGGCTCTACGCCGATATCAGAGAATCGCCGGGAAAGCATCGCAGCTTCCTCAACGGGCCATCGTGATTCAATCGGAGGCGGCGAGCGACCCGAACGACCTACCAAGAAAGGAGCTCAACCCGAGCGCAAGAAGCTCACGGAGCAAGAAGAACAGATCTACGGCGTATCACACCACGACCGTCTACCTTCAGGACCTACCTTCCGTTACGAACGAATTAATAAGATACTCACAACCAAGAGTAACGCCCAACATCAGCGCATCACCAACACTCTGGCCGAACTGGACATCCCGAGCAGACTCAACATGCCTACCAAGGCAGTGGTGGAGGAGATGGAAAAGCTGCTTAATGCCATTGGTATCCTTCTGGACATGCGCAAGATGAACGACAAGATCGACGCCGAGATCAAACTCGAGAAGGCTAAGAAGGCGGAACGGGAGAAGCTCTTGGGGCCCACGCAGCCGGATGTTGAGGCCAAATCTGGAGATGCGGGTGTAGCAAAGATGAATGGCGAGGAGAAGAATGGAGATGGTGCAGTAAACGGTACCAAGGACGCGGTAAATGGAGATGCTACTGCTGCTGAGAAGCCTAACGGTGAGGCGCCAGCGACAAATGGTACCACTAATGGTGACGACGGGTCTATGAATTTAGACGCTGCTGGCGATGCCAAACAAGAGACTGCCGAGGACAAGGGTGCGCGGCCGGCAAGCAGCAACGGGCATAAGAGAAGCGCCAGCGTGCTCAGTGCCGTCAGTGACAAGAGCACCAAGAGGCAGAAGAAATAGTACCATGAGGACTATTAGGATTTGCTGAAGGGACGCCCACAAATTACAATGCTAGTTAGAAAAGGGTCGCATGAGAACAATTGAGCTATGGCAATACGATCGAATCACCTCTTCATTCTATTGGTGCCGCTGTATTTTTTCTGTGTCTATATGTCGCGTCGTGTTTGATTTGCCATGTGAAGCTCGTTAGGGTCGGTTGAATTGAGGCGGGAACCCCCAAGTTCACAGGGCTTGTTCTATACGGAACTTACGAATGAGATGTCGCTCAGAGGGTAGGTATGATACAGGAAAATAAACTTGTCGTCTGTCATCAACCACTGTTCTTCCCTACTAGATACGTCTGTAGAGTTCTATCTGTGGGTGAGACTGGTCGGGGTACCCGCCCAGCTGGTATATAGTAGCTCTTTGCTCTGTAACTCCATTAATGGGTATGGCAGCTCACTGACATCGAGCTAATGTATACTTTAGATAGAATGTCTATATCGTATCGATCGATCTCGTCTATTATAAGGGGCTGCCCCCCTAGTGTTAACGACGGTGGTCTAGCAAACGCGATAGAGTCCGGACATCTAGAATCGAGTCTGCGACTCCACGACTCCGTATTTACATAATTCCAGATTATAGCATCAGTCTCGTCCATAATTTCAGTGTGGTAAGCTGCGCGTAGTACGTGTACGCCAGTGGTATGACTATCTCGTGCCAGACGGATTGCCTCCATGGCGTACTCTATAGCGAGTATTTACGCAACTACCTCTACTCAGGTATCCTCTCCTATCTTATTCATCGTTGGTATCGGGAATAACCATCTCCCTAAAACTTCCCCAGGCGGAGAGCAGGGAAACTTGAAGCGGAAGGACGTTTGTATTGCGTATCGACTTTACGAGGACCACCTAGGTAGTTACCAATAACACTCAGCCAGCCCATATATGTACGTGTACGTACTGAGCATATATACGGCGCTCCAATACGTTATGGATTGGGCGGTTTCATTCCTCTCGATGTACACCGTCAGAACAGATCCTCGAATACGGACCTATACCACGAGCAATCACCACAGGAAGACGAGACGGAAAGGGACTTGAGAATAGATATCGATATCGATTACCCCATAATATACACATACATAGATCCTCTCGACACAGCCGAACTTCGACCAAGAAAAAACCGGGTATCTTGAACCTAGATCTATAATAATACCATATGCCCTCTGTTTTTCATTGACCCTCGTCTTCACGTAAAGGCGATCGCAGCCCGCTGCTTACTCCACGTAAGTAACGAGGCCGAGCACGCGCGTTCGTAAAAATTCCGTGCGGAGGCCGTCGTCATCCCACCAACAACGCATATCCCCCGTTTAACTTTTGACAGGGCGGAGCGGTATGTTTCCCGCTCCGTCCGGATAACCAAAGCGGCGGGAACGACTGTGTGCCCAACTATATCTCTCAAAGTGGGAATGATAAGGCTCGTTTCCCTTATCAACATCGCTATATAACTACCAGAGCTGGTTAATATTGGTTCATTATACGTATCCTGATCCACCGTATATATGACAAGAGCACTATTCTCGTCTGGTACCTCGTACAAGCGAGCGGTGTGCCAGTGGATGCTTTCTGGGGGTAAATATGGTAGTTAAATATCGCCGGAAATAGGTCCTTAGATCGTCAAGGACAAGAAGTGTGCGCCCCAAATCATCGATATATCGCCCGACGGTTGTGAGATGGGAAACATGTACGACCCAGGGAGTGGGATCAAATACCGGGGAACATACTCAAATGGCGAGAGCAACAACAAATTTGGGTATCACAGAACATTCGCCAAACTCGAGTGAATATGAAACTAACACAACTTGCGTCCTGTCAGCTAATAGCACCGCGAGTTACTCGAGCAGGATTGCCGGCCACGACAGTAAAAGGCGGAACATCCTAAGTTTTCATCAGTGTTGGGTCCGGCGACTGACATACGGCCGAGGTAACTGACCTTTGTGACCACCGAGCCAGCGGCGACTGTGGCTCCCTTCCCGATCCTAAGACCGAGGAGGATTATGGCGCCACCTCCAATCCACACATCTTCGTCGATGTATATAGGGGCGCCGAGATGGGGGCTTTTGCTTCCTTTGCGTTTCTTGGGGTCGGTATGCAACGTTCCGCCGAACAGGCTGACGTTCGGCCCGATGTAACAATTGTTACCAATAATGACCTCCATGGGGTCAATAATGGTACAATTTCGGCCAATAAACACATTGTTTCCGATAGCAATGTTGTAACCGTAATCGCAGGTAAACGGTGCTTCGACAACCACCTCTTGCCCGACGCTACCGACATTGGTAATGGACGATATCAGCTGCGGATCCATGAATATGGGCTCTGTCGGGTTTAGGATTTCTCGGAAAAGGCGGGAGCGCTCGGATGCCGATACTCCAACGCTAGGGTTTGTCGAGTTATTGAATCTGAAGCATGCGGCGCTGCATCTTTGCCTCTCCAGCACGAGCTCCTCATCGAAGGGATAGTATTGGTTTCCGACGAGCATCTCCTCCTTCTGCGTACGCTCCCTGTCGGCTGGGAAGTGCGGGTGTGACAGTGCAAGCCGTGCCGCTTCCTGGGGGTCGGTTGCCGTCGTCGCTGATGGCGGAGGGGGAGGGGGAGGGGGAGGTGGGGGCGCGGGCTGAGACTGAGGGGGTGGGCTGCTGCTTCGTGTTGGCGGAAGTATGTTAATCTGCGGAAGCGCGCTAGGATGCGCGGCCTCGTGTTCGGTTCGTGTGATATCGTGTAGCGGTGGCACCCTTTGGTAGTCTTTGTGGCGGTCGACGCTGCTCAGCGGTGTTGGCAGCTGCATGTTAGTGCTCGTAGCGCTTATCGGAGTGGGAAACATGTTTGTTGGATTAGTATATGACATTGAAGATAGCTTGTTATTTTCCGGGCTGCTGGCAGATGGGGTGGGAGTAGGGAGGGTGGCGGAGACCACCTGCCGGCCGTCGTCTGCTAGAATTGGTCGGCCCTGTACCGGTTCTATCCGGAGCGGCTGGCCACGATGATAAGGCGGGGCCGGTTGATCACGCTTCGGAGGTGGTGGGGGCGGGATCGGGAAATTACTTGGTTGAGGCATTCCATAAGCACCTGGAGGAACATAGCTGGGATCTTTCGATTCGAGTGGGACAGCGGCAGGTTTGTTCTCCATTTTTGGGTAGCCTCGCTGGTTGGGGTATCCGTGGCATACGAATCCACCTCGGACACAGTTGGTACCTGTCCCATTCATAAGTAAATGGATACCGGGTGTCATACTCAAGGAGCTCACATTGTGGTTTTGTCTCATCGCATTTCTTCTTTCTCTTTCGGCACGTCAAGCAACTGTAAATTTCGTATGGGGAGCCGATCCTTGCCCTTCAGTATCAAGGCTCTTGCACGCCTATGATACTTGAGAGGGCGCGGGACCGGTCACGCCATACCCACAAGTCAGCAATGGGCTTTGGGTAGATGAAGTGGTGAGGTTCTAATTACCCAGTCTTTGTTCTATTACTGAAATTGCGCTTTCTCTTCTTGGGATCCGACTGGATCACGGCGTCTCCTTTTCTCTGCTCTGGGGTGTAAGAGCTACTTCCATAGAGCACAGAATTATCATCACCGTCCGGGCTCGTCGCCGAGTAATCGTGCTGTGATTCCATATGAGAAGGCGCCCTTCGAAGTGTGTCGAGTTGGTCATCAGTTGGTGACGGAGCCATCCCCGCAGAGCTCTGTCGGTCATACGCATTACGGTCGTCTGCGTGGCCCTGCCGCGAGTACCAAGATTCGTGATGGTCCCGACTATCCTCGCCATACTGTCTATACTCTCGTTCTCGCTGCGGAGTTGAGTACGCATCACGTGACTCTACCTGAGGTGGTTGCTCTCGATCTCGAGTGCTCGGTCCTTCTCTGTGAGATTCATCTGAGATTGAGCGTTTGCGCTTGTGAGTCCCTTCATCGGGATAAGCGGTGGGTTGGTAAGACGATCGGTCATGAGCTAGTCCTGCCCATTGCTCTCTCTGGTTTTGGCCAGCAGTAATTTCTCCAACCTTAGGTTCTTGGGTGGTAATTTGGCGAGTGGAGCGTTCCTCTGAGGCTGCACGTATCGAAGTCGGGCTGTTGCTGGTAGGTCTCTCGGTACCTTTCGACTCCCCTCCATTCAAGGCTGTGAAGCTTGCCATATTTCGTCCAACAATGTCTTCGACCCAGCAAGCTTGCGTCAGGTGCATAGGAGCCCAATACCTCGAACGTATACTAGCGAGGGGAAATACGTTGCAACTACTCTGTTTCGTCAAGCAGTTCTAGCATTCGCGACCCAGAAATACAATAAGAGCGTTCTTCGCGAATTCCGATATGGTAATTGCAAGTACAAGTCAAGTCACAACCAAAGTGCGTAGCTTTCGTCGGCGTCCAGTTCGGGTTGGTGCAATATAAGAAACCTCAAAAGAAAGCCGGAAGCGAGAAAGGTAATCGACAAAGTCGTGAGAGTTGACCAGAAATTAATATCCGCACAGCGGTCGCAGTGCGCTCCGTGGTCTACTGAAACTTTCGAATTGGCGTCTCTGGAAGTTAGCGCATGGAGAATAACTAATATATGACAATATATAGGTATTAGTTAGACCGGATTTAAACTCCTGGGTAGTGCGCTCGTTGTGGCGCTGGGCAATGGGTGATCTGCAATAAGTCTTTCTTGCAACTTATTTTTTTTCCCAGCTGGCGATGAACTTCGAAAGCGGGTGCGCGGGGAGGCAGTTTTGTGCAAGCGAGCGGGAGTGAGCGAGCCGCACCTCTCTCTTATCGAATTTAGCTGCGTAATACGACTGTGACGTGCAAGGGCTGGGACGGTACGTTGCGTGGTGCTGTGTTGCGGTGTAAGCAGCAAGCTCGTAGGCTGCTGCGCCTAAACGACTGTACGTCGCCTGCCCTGCAAAGGAATATGTGTATTCCTATCAAGGAAAAGTTCCCTTTTGCTGCTAGTGGCGGACGGAGCTGAGAGAGTATACCGTTTGGGTTTGAGTTGCGAGAAAAACGTGGAATACTTCCAGATTATTATCGTGCGGTCCGGCCCACGATGCAGCTCGTCGAATTCAAGCCAACTAATTGCAATTCCTGGTTCCCACTCACTCGTTCCCTCGTGCTGGCGATCCCTAATTCTTATTTAATGCGTACAAACAAAAAGGACCAGCCAGCGCTTGGCAATTTGACGCGCGATTAATCTTGCCCTTGTTGCGCCAGTGGGAATGAATTGTCTGATTCTGCCTCTCCCGTCTCCCTTCACCAATGTTGAGATAATACTCAACGTTGTCGGTCCCTCTTCGCCTCCTATCTAACGTAACCGAAGCACCATGAAGAAACCAAAAAGAACGAGAGGAAGAATAGAGGGTAAAAAGCTGATTTGCAATAGAAGAATCGGACAATAGTAATCAAGGTAGCACGCAGTAGCGGCAGCGGCAGCAGCAGGTAGGGTAGGGGGGGATATAACAATATAAAGACCAGAAAAAAATATGTGGCTAGCCAGCCCAGGGCCCAGGCGGAGCGGGAAGTGATGTAAGGTAAGGATAGATAAAGTAGGACGGGTAGGTTATGTAGGTAAGGTAGGCACGTAGGTGGGTAGGGCAGGTTAAGGTAGCCAAGGCAAGTAGGTACTCTTTTGATCAGGTCAATATAGGGATAGGTTGAAGGTAGGTACTGTCCATGGATGGATGTAAATAGGAAGGAAAGAGCCCTGAGGGGATAAGGGATTGGACTGTACAAGTAACAGTACCTTGCTTAGAGTAGGTACCTTATCTAGCATGCACGCATGCAAGGCAGGGGAAGGAGTTATGTGAAAAAGAATGAAAAGAATGACAAATGAATGCAAGCAATTAACGCGTGTGCCCTGGGTGCGTGTGCGTGTGTTGTATAGTATTAGTACCTTGGACACATATACACATATACAACATGCATTAGTCGTTGGCAGTTGGTAGTTGGCGGTTGCAATTCTCAAGTCGATTAGACAATTCCCAAAAAAGAATCGATAGGACCTCCATGTCATCCGCGGCGGGATGCCTCGATACTTTTGTACCAGACGGAGAAGATCGTCGAACCCTGGTTAGCTGCCCCAATAATGGGCGGCATGGCGCTTGGTGAATGTATTGTATCCATGGATGTATGTACACATTGTACGTATGTATCATCGATGTAGGTAAGGTCACGGTAGGTTCAGGTCGAAAAAGGGCGACTACAAGGCGCCGAGGTACCTAACTAGGATGTGTGTGCAACAATGACCATAAAGAACTTTGGAAGCGAGTAGGCGAGTCGAGGAACTTCGGCTTCGAACAAGGGTAGGTGCCAATGTACCTCCGCTGCGCTACTGCGCTACTGCGCTAGAATCTTAGACAGCTTTTGGTAATTCCGCGGTGGATCCATCCTTTAAGCGTACCCATTTGTGTAAAGTATAATACCGTAAGGCAACTGCAACTACCTGGGTATAATAATAAAATCAATTCAAATCATTATAGTAATTGCCTTGTAAGCAACGCAAAGCCCGTATAGACCTTAGCCCCTAACTTACCAACTTCATTATTGTCCTGTTCTTCAATTTGGCTTAAACACACGAGCCCAGCCCAACACGTACCGTGAGGCCGGCCATTGGAATTGATTGACGATTTGTTGTTCCATTTGCTCCCAATTGTTATATGTATGTTACCGATATATGTTATGTCCTTTCGTCCCTACTTACGTAGTCTCCCCGCCGCTCTTCTTCATGCGATGTCACCGAATCTGAACCGGGTGACGCTGCCGCAGCAGCATTCGTCGCTAGATACGACAAAGGGTAGGTATTTTTTTCGACCCCAATAGCGGCGAACTCAGGCTGCTTATTTTCGAACTAGTAGCCTTGCGGGGAATGTGTCATCCTTTCCCGGGCAGCCTTAAGCCCTCGGGTCCATCATGTCTACCTTGCTGACTCCCTCGTCTGATGTTCGTCATCTAAGACAAGAACTGCTTGTTTGATAAACCTTCGTCGACCTAATCGTGCACCTACTGTGCCGTCAATGTTACCAACGGCCAGGCCCCCTCTAACGTTGCACCCGGATTCCTCGTCACTGCCATTGACTTGTCCGATTCGCTATTCTCACCTCTGGTCTCAAACATAGGCTCTGATAGGTGCAGCACTTTCGGCCCGCGACAAGTCTACTGTTGTGGTCGTCTTAAATATCGCAGGAACCGCGACGCGACAGTAAGAGTGAGCAAGCATTGATGAATCAATAAAGGCCGTTTCTGGCGACCTAGCCGCGGCCCTGCGAAGACTGGGCCATAATTCTCCTAACCCACGACCAGGACAAGCGAATAAAGCCGCCTCCAACCAGGTGATCAAAATAGCATACTACATATGTACGTATGTGTATGTGTATGTACATACCTACACTACACACATGTGTTGGGTGTGGTGTGGGCTTGGGAAATCTATCAGGGATGCAGGAGACGCGATGCAATTGGGAGGATCTAAGTAGGCCAAAGGGTCCACGATCTTGTAAAGTGTGCGGGCGGCACAGCAAGGTGCAACATCGATTCCCACTTTGGGTATAGAATTCTGCCAATTCTTCTCGCCAAGTCTTGCGGCACCACTGCTTCCAACCAGAATCGGCCGACCCTGGAGCATTGCCGGCAGGTGCGGTCAAAGGAGTGTACAAGTCTGGTTGTACTCCGTCCGTAGCCAATGGGCGCCCCAAGGCAGGGATGCAAGCTGTCATGCAATTTGGCGCGGCGTGTGATGTCGAAAATGCACAGGGCTCTTATTAGGGCGCAGCGAATGAATACCCGCGGCTAGAGCCGACAAGAAGTCGTTGATTTGCTACTAGTGCATGTGCTCGCCCCATCGTCACAAATGTCTCGTATTAGTTCGCGAGTTACATTCGAATCTTTGACCCCGAAAGTTGAAACCTAAACCAAGGTATGGGTGGGAAAGAGGGAGAACGCTAATACAATCAAGTAACAGTACCGTACGCGAATACCGCCATACCGCATACCGCATACCGCCTATAGGCCTCCGCCCGGCCATGAGGAATGACCTATTGAAGGTCGAGCCGAAGGCGGCGGTGCCACTCTGCGACACGACCGCTCTGCTGACGTAGGGTATGCGAGCCATGTAAGTCATCATCTCGGCGTCTTGCTCGGTCAAGAAAGAAGAAATAGGGCTAGGGACATCCTTCGTTCAAGCAAACAGTTCACCAAAGAGGAATCGTAAACGTCAATGCTGTTGCTGCTGTGCTTTCCCCTGGATCTTACTGCGACGTAATCGATCCAGGCGCTGCACATGCTGGCCTGCTTAGCTCCGGAATCTCTTCCATTTTCGAATATAGTATATTGCCATGCACCCTGCCGGCCGGATAGCACCCTTCGAACCGTGACTCGAAAGCCCGTCGCGCACGGCACGCACGGGAGCATCCTACACCCCGAATCTGATGCGCAGGAAGCACCAATTTACTTTCGTCCGAAAGTACACATGTAATTAGGAGCGATCACGAACACCTAAGCATCAGGTTCCCTCGAGCTACTATTCAGCTCCGTCCACTAAGTGGATCTACGATTGACCCGAGGATACAAATTTCAGCACCCACAGTTACTTAAGAAGTTCTTGCCCCTGCTCATCAAGCAATTACCGTAGGGCCGTGTGATGTTCACGACCCTGGCATCTTTCGCAAGTGTTTCTAAATGTACATGACTCTGCTAGAAGCACATTTTGTGTGGGGCGAGCGCAAAGCGCTTGTCGCGAATCGTCGAGTTCCTTGCTCGGATGGTTTTGCCGCCGTTCGGGAAGGTGATCGCTCTTAAGCGGCTTACCGTTGCTCATTGGTCGGAGATGAAAGCTCTCTAAGTTGGCTAACTTATAACAGGGGAATGTCCAACTTCGGACGAGACATCTCAACCAAGCGCGTTAACGCATAAAACCCATCTGCTAGCCCGGGTTTCTTTTCTTAGAACTCGACGGAACATTTCTAGGTTCGAGATGCGACCCTCTTAGGAAGCCCGGTAGGGTAACAAGAAACTTTCGGCACGGTGATGAAAAGCCGCGCATGACAACAAGAGAATTATCTTGCGGCTATTGTACGTAGTTACATACCAATACACATACACATCACATACACACACGCGTGATGGACCTCTCATCGTCCCCGACCTCCTTGCGTCTACCTCCGATAAGGTTCGCTGCTACCCCTCATGACACTAATACTAGAAAGCGGAGGTGAAAGTGTACAATGTTGTGTCAGGCTGACGGCGCGGTCTTCTAGGAGGGTCCAATGACGCCTGAGTCAACAGAACTTTGTCCGTCAGTGGCCGCCGAGGATCTACATTTCCCTTTCATTTCTTACTGCGTGTTGCGCCTCGATCCCTTCAACCGTCTTCAATCGTGCGTGTTATTGTTAGTCAGGCAGTACAAGGACCAAGAGGCCTCGGTCTGTTAAATCGAGACATTCTATTGGGGGCCGTTAACCTTCCCAAGTAGAAAAAGGGTATCGAGGAGTAATTCCTATTGGGTCCAGAGCAGGAACACAGGTTTATTCATCGCCCCCAGATTTCGGGCCGTTAAATAATGGGATTGTGAAGTATATAGACGATGCTATTGAGATCCCGATGGCCAATCTCTCGATATCTTGTTATCCAGTTTGTCTTGTTTAGGCCCGACCCTGTGAGACTTGCCGATGCAGGTTGCCCGCGACTTGGAGACAAGTCCTGAGCAATATTGAAAACATGCTATGCCAGAAAGAGGCAGAGATGTGAAAAAGGTGACACAAGTCCAAGCGGGAAAAGGTCCGTTTTCAAATCCCTGTCAGACTCATCTTAGCGTGGACTTGCAGGATTAACGTCCAACAGCCGGTCCATCAGTAATACATAATAAGCGCGAGGGACGCTCCTGAGGCCGACCGCGCTTTGACAATACTTAAGGGTATGGATGGACAAGAATAGACTAAACCCAAACCAAGGCGGGGGAGGAGGCAAGAAGGCAACAAGATAAGGCTTCGGTCAACTCGTAGAATGCAGACATATTGAGTACTCACTCGCCGCGCAGGGAGGGAGCCAAATACAATATTTATTTTCATGCAACAAATTAAGACCCGAGCGGCTGGTCGGGCCTCGGGGATAGGACGAAGCTGTGTACCTACGGTGCATGTTAAGGGGTTCTGTGAAGGATTCGATGACTTGGGGATCGCCCAGGTTAAGAGATGATGATAATAAGCTACCTTACAGTACTTTACACACATATCAAAGATCCGAGAAGAGGGGAATTGGTGCGGCACGTTGGCCGCATGTCATCCATGTCTTTCCATGTTGCTAATTCGGCGCATAATACTTTTTTTAGGTAATGGTTTGTTACCGACAGTAAGGCAAGGCTCGACTTAAATGTGACAGGTCACGAAAAGGAGGACCACGTTGCGGAAGATAACGCATAGATACATGTATGTACAAACGTGGGCATTTAAGCGACCAAGTACATACAATTGATGTATATGTATATAGATAAATTACATAGAAGATACATACTATAGTATATCATAAACAATAGCGCAAGGGTTGGTGCCCAGTGATATGATGTTGGTACGGCGTCATTAATATTGTTGGTTGATAGTAGCACTGCGGCTGGCCGTCAGCTAAGTCCTCGTGGCTGAAGAGCGGACATTACATCGAGAAGACCTCGGTCTACGAAATTTTAATAACAAACAATAGGCCTACGTTTTACGACGTATTCAGTAAATATTCGCATCCACCAAAAGGATTGGTGAATGACTAAGAACCGAGAACGATATTGACTCAACTGTGCTCTGGCTCTGGCTCCGAATCCGACTCCAGGACGGAAAATCACTTACCACATACAGCTCTAATTTTGAATAGGTTCGATCGGTACTTCCATAGTTCGTACCTACCACCTACCCCGTTGGAGCTGACAAGATGGAACGGATGCCAAGTCCCCACATGTACTCGCGTACGGATGTACTGGTGGCTTTGTGCTACGGAATGTGCCTGTTGTGGAGGTCACATGATCTCTTCGCGCTAAACTCGATCGATTGCTTTCTTAGCGCCGATGTAAAACCTGAGGAGTGTACATAGGAGTAAATAATCGAAGTAGCTTCAGGTCACTTTAGAGGCCGACCTAAACATAAACAAGTACACGATATCCAGCACAACTTTAAGCCTCATCTCATTTTCAAAACAACAACATAATAAATTTAAAAAGGGTATCGTGTCTGGATCCCAGATCAATCACTTTTAATTCGTTTCGTTTTCTTCAACTGTAAAAATGCAGGTAAGAATATCCTAAAACATCCCAGTCCTTCCAAGAGTCGTGCTCAAATCAGAAATAGCGTATCATTACACAGCCGTCCAATGACAGGCCGCCCAGTCTTGAAATAGCCGCCCGCCCATAACTTCTAAAGTTCTAAGCGCCCTGTCATCGCATCATTATGATGCCGTTTGTCTTCTGTCGTCCGAAAGATATCTTCGAGAAGTTCTCCTTTGCCCATGCGCGCAATATGGCGTTGCGGCCTCTGTTCTTTGCATCCCGCGCATCTCGATATCTGCAACTCGGGCGTTTAATCCTATTTTTATCCTAGATCACATCACTTGCAGAATATCCGTCTGTCTGTCATACACCCCTCGGCTGCCGCCATCGTCATCCTTCCTGCAAGGCAACAAGGCGGCAGTACGATGTTACGATCTCCTGGTTGAGTACCTTGGGTCTGGGGAAAGCTAGGTTGCTGGGCGTTTCGCCGCCATGCCACAAACCCTACTACCCTCACGGTGGGTACACGCTACCGCTGGGAGAGGCGCTTAGAGGCTATCAATCCTATGTTCACCAGCTTCCAGAAGCGCCAGCCAGCCACCAGCGTGACCTTAATCCGCCAATTGGCCTCCGGCGGGGTTGTCCGTAGTAATCAGAGCTACGAGTTGGGACTCTCCACCGCGCCCACATCGCGTATCACGACGCTGGCATGTTGTTTGTTGCAGAGACGCCAACTACTACAGGTACATGCACGTGGACCTCGCGTTATCACGCCCCTATTAGTGTACCTAAGGGTACAGAGGAGCGTCGAGCCTTCGGCCTCCAACCGTATCTTCAGATCTTCCCTCGACACCCTTGCGACTTGGCCCTAGGCTACCGTCCATGACGTACCGGGCTCGGGAGCTTTGGTACCACGAGGATCTGCTGGGGTATTTATTTTTAGGGGGTTACTAAATTAAGATATAGCCTCAATCTGCAGCCGCTCACGAGCTGCAAGTGTTAATTAGACGTCACCTCCTGGAATGAAATTCTGACACTCATTTCCCTAGCTCTTAGAAAATCACGTAAAAGGAGATTGCCTCAACCTACGATCCTTCTAAGCGCGCTCGACCAGAGCGTATGTGATTATAGCCGAATGTGTCTAGCTTATCTCCATTATCTTCATTCATCTACCTAGCCTTGCGCCAATAGAAGCGGTTCATCAGTTCACCATCAGTCTATTGGTCACTACTGTCGGCCCTATTGCTCTCTATAGTTTCAAATCTATATAGAATGGGATCTCCCCCTTTTACACTGCTACCTTGCGGCGGCTGAGATAGCTGCTCACCGTAACTTGCACTACTCGGCGGAGACAAGGCCACGTTAGTTCATAGCAGATCTCAAGTGAAACGGACTACTGCAAAGCAATAAGACGGTCTACCACGTGCGTTCTCGGCTTAGAGCGATTCACCTATTGGATACTATAGTCTTTTCAGGGGTAGCTTTATCGCTCACCATAAACCAAGCGGGATGGTGCCATTATGTACACCATAGATTGCCGGGGGCCACGCAACCGGAGTGGAGAAAGACGCAGAAGTTCATGCTCGTCATATTCTTCAGCAGATCAATCGGATCCCAGAGATATACATACCAGCCAGGGACCAATTATATACCCCGGCCTTGGCAGGGTCTCTCACCCACGAGTGAGGGCAGACAGACAACCGCTATACTCGTCCCGCTTCAATGTTGGGGAGAACTCCACCCCAGAGGGAGGAATGATAGCCTAATTCCTGCACCTTCGAACTTTTCGTCACTATTACCCGGGAAATTGCAGGAAGAAAGTTGGGTAGCATTGCAGCGTATTTCAAATACCTCTAATTCAACGTGCAGTCGTTGTAACGATTACTCGCTCGTTTGGAACCGCCCGGTGTCGACAGCTCGATACCGCGAGATACGCGGGCACGGCGATAGTCGATTTCGAAGACTCAGAAGCGCCGCCCCGAACTATAGACGGTTTCATATTATCCTTTGATGGCGACGAGCGATCCTTCGTGATGTAGGCAATAGGGGCTTGTCTTACGGCACTGGCTTGTGGGGAGCTTCTCGTCGAAGCTTTTAGTAAGGAAGAGAGATGCTCACCGTCAAACACATCCGATGGAATCAGAAAGATCTTAGTTGATAAATTGTATGGCGAGGCCCAATACTTATTGGTTATGTACTTTTACGACTTACTAAAGATTTCGTATCTAGATGTTAAGGGTTACTCTCAATTTTTGATTTACACATTGAGATACTTGGTAATACTCAATACTGTCTTAAAATATCGTAATTATTTGAGGATCTCCGTGGAGTCTTGTCGGGTGATATCATTCAACAAACTCTCGCAATGCGAGCCAATATATATATAGTAGGGAAGTGTTAATGAGTTGTGAACCCTAAACTTACGCATCTAAGGCTATATATCTACATACTAGGTAGGTAGGATATATAGAAGGGTCACTGTTATAGCCATATAGCAAGATCTCAATGTATGGGGCGTGTTGAGCCGTGGGCGTTGATACATGTATGTTAGTATACCAACCGCCTATTACTCCAGATTGGTTATATTTGGATTACTATCGACAATATTCAATGTTTCCTCCATTACATACCTGGCTGATACTATGACTCCTATCATCCACACTAGCTACGGCGTCGCTAGTAATTAGTAACTTCAACGGTGCCTTGTACATTTTAATAATATCTAATATGACTCGTTTTAGAATGTTATCATGGCGCTGACTTCATATCGTATTATCTCTTCAATGTTATAGTCTTACACCTGCTGTCGTAGGCTGCTAGACCCTACAACTACTGTCTATTCGTTGTAAGCAGCTATTTATTCATTAACTACCTGTCAGAAGGTTGTCTTAGTAGCCTGTACAGATGGAGTCGTGCCTGGTACGAAGGGAGTTATCCCTGATACCAGGGAGTCAGCCCTCAAGGGCCTATATCCCGGGATAGGGGCGTTCACAGGGAACGAAGGACGCCTTGGGTATATAGGTCTGTAGTTATAGCTAGATAGGGGTTGAGGCTCCTTGCGCGACAACACAGTTGCTTCCCAGCCTTCTTGGTCCACCTTGTGACAATCAGGGACATGCAAGTGTCTGTCGAAACCAAGTGAAAATGCCTATCCAAATGCATTGGACATCGACCAGCGGAATTGGCAAGTATAAACAGTTGGTAGCTAACAGTTACATTGCCCAGATGCCCTCAATCCAAAAATAGCCCAGAAAGGACCGAAGGGATGTAGAGAATGAGATATCGTCACTTATCACTCGTTCACCGTAACATTTGAGACTACCTCCTTGACTAGTAATCGTTGAGCTTTGCCCAGCACATAGACAAGTGTATTTCGTCGCCATGCGAGTTACAGAAAATAGCCGACTAGAGTTGAGAGAAACGTTCCGATTCAATGAACTATTGACGTGTCACAATGCTCAAATTGTCTGCTTACTAGGACAGGACATCGCATCGGCCGAGAAGAGCGAATCACGCCCAACTGAAGTACAGTATATACGACTCTATATAGAGAATTCGAATATATAAGAGACTGATGACTTGAAGATGCTAATGAATAGAATTAGTTAGAAGACACAAGATTACTACTTTCATCGTATAACGCTTGCCTCCAAAATGTCATTGAAAGCTATCGCGATCGCTTGGGCCTGTGCCGTCCTTACGCAGGGCGTTGCGGCCGACTTCGACAGCTGCACCAATTTACTACCTAGATGGGACGGGTCCGCCTGGGTATTCAGGCGAAGCTTCTGTATCAACGAGGCCTACGACATGTGGATCGTAACCGCCCTCAACTTGAGCCAGTATGTGGTGCTCTATACCATGTTTCTACACTTTGTGCCTCATGAAACTGGCTTACATGACCTTACGCGCTCCTTGATAGGTGCTATACCCTTGACGACGGCAAGATCGTCGCGGCCGCAAACAAGGCCCCGGGGATTGATGCTTGTGTGGATTGCTACGTCGGCGTGTCGAGTATCATGTACTGCAGCTGCCCGGCAGACAATGGGACTATGATTGGGGCACAAACACGCCTGCGTAAGTTTCTCGTCTGCAAAGCTGTGATGGACACGCGTCACTGACACGATTTGATGGACTTAGCTGATACTATCCACAATGATGATGGGTATCTGGCGTGTTTTGACCAGAGGTCGACGTTCATCGAATCCAGCCCCTATCCAGCGAGTAGCTAGATACCGGTATTTTGGCTCGGATGGATTAGTCGGCTCTCGTGTCTGGAAGATGGCTAAGATACTCGTGTCACGATGCCAGCGGAATCTAGTGGCCAGAAGGAACATATTACGGATATTGGCATAGGTCTTTCGCGCCGCTCATTAATCCCTAGGCTCAAGTAACTTTTTATCGTTACATGTATGTTCTATGAACGCCACCTCGTCTTAGTTGCTCAATGGTCTGAGACGCATTAGTGTGATGGCATGTTGGCACGATTGAAGAACTCTATTGTCAGGCTTCTGAGTATCTGGTATGTATGCCATAGAATAAGAAAGGCAACGTGGATATGGGCAAGACCCTCTACACTAGATTGATGTTCCTGAATTGCGACTTCGCTCAGCTCCGTCCTTGCCAGGCGCTGGCCCTCAACTATCTTCGGTGTAGGCCGAACTAGATCCATCCGTATCTTCACTTGTTTCCGTATTAACTTCGGTTGATTCTGTAGAGACGCCCGGATGGGACGAACTCGAAACTCTCTCAGTGCCTCCCTCACTAATAAGCTCGGGGGGTTTGCCAGTGATATAACTTTTCTCCTTGTCAATCTGCGTACCCCAATTCCAGACTAGTAGCAAGAATGACTCATTCTGTAACTCTTCCGGGGAAATACCAAAGACAGATTCGTAAATAAGAGTCCATTTATGCGGCGTACACGGTCTAAAAGATTCCCTCTGCCCATCGCTGTCCTAGCGCTTTGGCGCGCTTACCTTGTAGTATCCGTTCGACCGTATGTGATTGGGTCACATCTCCCTTATGCCCATAGTTTCGGCAATCGGGGTCGTTAGGACTCTGGGTATAGGTGTCTACGATGGCTCCTTTAACTTGTGCGGCCTGCCTCAGCGTAAAATACGGGGGACCGATGCACAGGGGGTCAGTGATGAGGGATAATCGTGACCTAGAGTGAGGGTCGTCATCGACGTGCTTCAAGTCATACAGGATGACGCGAATGAGGTAGCCAATGGTATCATCTTTCAGGAGAGTTGAAGTCGCTTCGGGGGGCTGATGTTTACGATACGTCTTTGCCGCCTCCTCTATCACTGCTGCTGTTGCCACTATTTCTGCTTCCTTCGCTGCCTCTGCTGCTTCAACTTCGGCTTTCGTTTCTGCTAACGATTCATCTATATAGGCACTTGCTGCGACGAACCGGTTTACGCGGAGTGCTAGAAAGAAGATGTACAACACAGCGGATAATGAACAGAACATGATGAGAAAGATGCCGGGCCTAGAAGACGTTCTCAAGCTATTACCCAAAAATGAATTCAGTAGAAAGGATTAAGCAAGCACATCGACAAACTTATCAACGTATAATTATTAAAGTGCTACACTTTCTGATGTCCTCTAAGTTCAGACTTATTTAGATCAGACGATCTAGGAAAGAATACAAAAATGGACGTGGTATGTACGATAGCTAAACATAAAGCTACTTAGGATGTGTACTACTAAGGGAGAAGATTGACAAGGCGCGTTTTACGAAACTGTCCAGCGAGAGCGAGCCATACCCGCGAAGAAGAGAAAATAGTGCGAATTACTAGGCGATTCCACCATACTTATCGAGATATAGCACCCGGCATCTCACTTGACCAAGAAACCAAGATGCAAATGACCAAAAATGAAGCAAAAAACATACAACACCGGGGATTCGCCGGTCGTCACCGACCCGACTACTGATCCGGCGGTACCCAGCTTGTCTCTAGGAGAGCGGACGGGATCCCGAATTTTCTAGGTCCTATGGTCGTATGTGATAGTTTGGTTTGGTATTGAGCTATAAGTTCGTCAACATCCACCCAGCGGAGCCAGCAAGTCAAATCTGGAGCCATCTTCCAGTACCCACTCAGCACAGTCATATCAGTGTAGTTTAACTGAGTGGTCTTCTATCGGATTAGGGTTCATGGCCTAATGGTAAGGCGTCAGATTTCGGTTCATTTGCCACTACTCTGAAGATTGCAGGTTCGATCCCTGCTGAGCTCGCTGAAACTTGTCATTTGAAAGACTTCGGAATAAGTTTTTCTTTTCTTTCTATTCATCGACTAGGATGGTCGAATCTCTTTTTGTGCTACGTAGGTAGGAACGGTATCCAAAGAGCGTTTGACTATATGTTGTTGCGCAGTGAGGGCATATTGAAGTAAGCATGAGCACAAGACGCTGCTGATCTTTATTATAGGGCTCGGGTTTCCGAACCCAGGTTCGAACCTTTTTATAGTTTGATCGGATATATGGATGCTCAAGTTTCATTCCATCTGCGAAGCTTTGACACAGAAATTACTCATTGTTATGCTTATATTGACTTGAACGGTCGCTTGTGCGTATAATACGAGGTTGGTATAGACTACAGCCAATATGTATCAGATTGAGCTGATGTTTCATGATATACATTTATGTGTAAATTAATAGACACGAAGTTATAAGAGTACATGTCTATTTAGCACTATAAAAGGGACATCGTTCTTTTGCCGTGATGATAAGATTTTAGGAGTGTCTGAATTGAGGACTCATACTAGCAGACGCGACAATTGAATAAGTTAACCGAATGGGTTACCTTCCGTACTTATTTAGACTAATAGCCATAGTTCTCTTCTGGCTTATGCTAATAGCGAGTAGCATCTCGTGATTTCGACAGAGTGGTTAAGAGAGACTACAATGGCATTGAAATACGCCCGTGATTTGTGATAGCCGGACTTCCGAACTCGAACACCCCGCAGTATGAGGGCTATGTGTTGAAATGCGCTTTCAAACTGTATATTTGGCCGTTGTATGAATCGGAATCATGTTGGGATATCGTGAAAACATATTAGTACCACGTCGTGTCACCTCTACACCGGTTGAAGATGCCCGGGCCAATCGTATTATTACCGGAGATGCCGGGGACCGGTAAATTCGGATTGGAGAACCGGGTGTAGTGAGCAGGAAACTGTCATAATCGGAATGAATACTGCCGGGTATGATTTTATAAATCCTGCCGCAGTTTCCGGACTTAGCCATCTGAATAAGACTCGGCCTACGTCTTAACCCTAGTAAGATTCTATAACAGGGGGGTTCTAGGGGGAAGGGGAAAAGTCGGTTGGTGCTTAGTGATCTAAGTGAAAGGAATAAAATGAGATGAAGGTTTGGATCTTGATCCTGAAGCTTTGACTAGATATATTCAAGTTCGTCGCCCTTACATCATCTAAACCCCCTTGCCAATAATAAGAGGATATTCCGACTTTCTGAAGATGTGAAGGGGATTCTGAAAGGTCGAACTGGTCGATGGCCAGTTAGTATTTATTATCCCGTTCCCCAAACCCACCCTCCGGCGTCTGGTGGAGGTAAGAGATAACTCCATTAGGAAATTGATGGAGTCATGGATTCGATGGGGGTTCTGCAAGGTAAATTAGATCTGTAGCCAAGCACAGCTCTTATGGCAAATAATATCGTGGCAACAATATAAAGATAGTATCGCATAGGTGAGTGAGCGCATGAGGCAAAACGCATAGATATTCCAAATCTCGTAGCTGTATAGTACTTACATGTATAGCATGAATACAACATGGAATGTGTGTACAGTATATGTACTTATTAAGATATGTAAGGTATATGATATGTAGGTATAAAAATAACTCCCGAGGAGAAAGAAAATAAAAGGACTCGAGGGGCTTTCTTTAAACCCAGGCTCAGAAGCGTCTAGCCTCAATATGGAATAGTGTCCTCGCTTTGGTTACGCTTGGCCACTTCGGGCAACCGCAACGGAGTTTCCCAGTGTTCCCATCCTTCCCGGATATACGAACGCATGTTTCCGACAACCACCGAAACAAACTCAAGCTTAAGGTCAGAGGTCTTGTCTTGGTCAGGGTTAATTGAGCAACCAGGAGCACTTCCTAGTTTATTTGCCAGTTACTTTTTTTCCCCCGTGCCACCGGACTTCTCAATCGGGTATACTGTTAACTTATGTAGACTCCCTACTCAAAAACACCTTGAGTGATCCAACGAAATATCCGTTGGCAAGCTGAGGGGAAGCGTTCTCTGGCTTGTTTAATTGCGCTGAGCGTACCGAGGCTTGACCTGACGTTATTTCCGACCGATTCATTTCGTACATTTCGTACTCCAGATTCCCATCTGCTGCTGAGCCTTGCGTCCTACCCGGGCACCATGGACACTCGGCCCGGCAGTTACCAGACAAGTGTCTTTCGCGCCCAGCCGACCGACGGGCTCCAGCGAAAGATCCAAAAGCGTAACCGTCCTCCCGTGTCTTGCCTTTTGTGCCGGACGCGCAAGTGAGTAGCCTCTGGTCCCTATCTACTATTTCTCACTCATCATCCTCTTACAGGGTGAAATGCGACCGGCAGCAGCCATGTGAGAGATGTGTCAAAAGTGGCGAGGCCAACTTTTGCGAGTATGCACCTCGAGCTTCTCGCAAGGCCCGCACGGATTCTCGGCCGCAAGTGGATGCCCGGCCTAGACATGAGCCCATGTCTCGTCCCGTCCTGCAGGTCCGTCTTCAAAAGCTCGAGGAAATGGTCAACGGCCTAGTCTATAGTGCGCGTAATCGAGAGCCTGCTCTTGACACCCCCTCAAGTTCGGACCAGCGAACAGAGACTACTGAGACTCGTTCCGAGTTAGGCTCACCACCAAGCGTCGCCCCTTCGGCAGGAGCGCTTCTCCCCACCACGGCTGGTGAGCATAATTATGTCGGCGCCACACACTGGGCCTCCATCCTTGAGAGTATCCACGATATCCAAGGTATTCTCCAAAACGAGGCGGATGGCCCTCCCACCCCTTCACCACCGCCGCCACAGATGGCGAGTCCGGACAGTGCAGACGTTATTTTCGGCAAATTAGCACCCATAACGCTTTCGCAGGCTGTTGCGCGACTGCCACCCAGGAACAGGACAGACGCGCTCATATTAGTCTACTTCCGCCATAAATTCATGACTGCGCCATACATACACACTACGAAATTCCAAAGAGAGTACGACGCATTCTGGGACGACCCATCTTCTGCTAGTCTACTGTGGATAAGTTGTCTTGCGTCTATGCTATGGGTCGCCGCATCAATTTCCATCATGAAAGGCGAAAACGATGAGTCTGAAGCAAACCTTCCCGATAGACTGATGGTATTAGCAACGGAGTGTCTCGTATCTGGTGACTACTTGTCCGCCAAACCTTATTCCATCGAAGCTCTTCTTCTGCATAGCTATACCGAATTACAGAGGAATAGGGAGATCGACTCTAGTATATGGGCCAAGTTCGGGCTTGTTGCCCGGCTTGCGCAACGCATGGGATATCACAGGGATCCAAAGTATCTCTCCAACGTCACACCTTTCGAGGGTGAACTTCGCAGGCGAGCTTTTTTCTTCATTGAGGTCTTCGACGTCCTCTTCTCGTTTCAGTTAGGCATGCCTCCGATCATCCGTGACGATGAATGTGATACAGAGTCGCCGAGCAATCTATTTGATTCGGATTTCGACGAGAATGTTATGGCGCTCCCTCCGTCGCGGCCGGCTACCGAGCCCACCTCCACTCTGTACTTGAGCTACAAGTCAAAGCTATGTCGATTATTACGCCGCGTGATACGTTTCGCGCTATCGATCCAACCCCCACCATATGAGGACGTTCTCAAGCTAGACGAAGAGATCCACGAGTATCACGCTCAGGTCCCTCCTCCTTTACAGATCCGACCAATACGTTCCTATAGTTTCACAGACCAAACCTACGACATAATGCATCGTCTAATGCTAGAGATGATGTTTCTTAAAAGCCTTTGTGTGCTACACAGGCCATATCTCAACCGTGAGAAAGACAACCCTAAATACGACAAGTCGCGGTATACTTGTTGTGACGCGGCTCTAAAGATCCTGGATCTACATGCCGAGTATGAAGAGGAGAGCAGGCCGGGCGGACGGATATACGAGGATAAATACATGCTCTCGGCCTTAACATTACATGACTTCTTGATCGCGTCGATGATCTTATGCCTTGATCTCACGGAAAACCTACCGAGCAGGTAAGATCTGATCAGGTAAAACGTTGCTAGTCATCTGCTAATAGTGTCATAGTCCCGGTCAGCGATCAAGGAAACTAAAAGCTCTAGGTACATCTTACAAGATGTGGTCCGAGCGGAAGCACAGCTCCAAGGATGCTGCGCATGCTACGCGGGTCGTGGGCGCTATTCTTCGGAAAGTGTCGATGCAAGATCCGGCTATCAATCGCTCACCACCGCCGCCGCCGAAGCCCGAGGTCCGGGACGGCTCGTTGGCTAGTCTGCTCAATAACGACGTCCAGACAGCGCCCATTCCGTCGCCTGCACCGTTCGAACCTATTATACCTATCGACTTCTCTATAGACTTCACCAATAATATACCACTCGATACCATGCTGAACGGCAGTCATACGGTCGACTGGGTAAGATTCGATAAACTCAGAATTTAAGTCTACGGGACCAATGATGCGCTAACTCGTTGACAGAATGCAATCGACCAGTTCCTGCTAGACAGGCCAGACAGCGGATATAGAACTATAACTTAGCAACCTTACCCACGTGGTCTCTATAGTCTCTGTGGCGTTCCGTCTTTGGGAGTACTAAGCGAATTACGCCGCTGTGTATTTGCTACCGCTAGAATTTTGGGCGTAAATTTTTTTGTCTGATTTATATACCTTAGATAAGTTGGCTTCGTAAGCGGCATCATCGAGGGCGTTTAGGCGCCTTGTCAGGGAAAAGAAAAACGCGGGGTGGTTTATAATAAATAGCGAATGCGTTTTATTGAGATTTGTAGTTTTATATACCAACGATTCAATTGTATCTTGTGTTGTGACGTCCTCTGGAAAACCGACGCACGAAAAAGCCGGCACGCATGTCAAGTTGCTACCGATAGATGATGTATATCTGGATGGGTGTGTTTTGTTAATCCTCGTCTGGGCCGAAGGGTGGCCATAATTCGGGTTTAGTTTATTGTTGCCTTAGTTTAGACGGGCTGAGGAAGGTATCCACGTCAAATAAACAGGCTACAGACTTGTCAGGGAGTCCAGAGGACAGGGGCCCCATGAAGATGGTTCTGACTGAGTACGTCTTCTAAAAATGGGTTATTGGAGACGTGGCACATATAAGCCGAGATGATGTTTTGGATTGATATCACTCTTATGGCCAAGATTGAGAGAGAGCTGGGTATCGTCTATTGGAACTGGGAGAAGCCGTCTGAGCCCAAAGCCTATATGGCTAGCTATATACAGTATATGAGTCCTAGACGGATTATAGACGAGACCTCCTGTCTCGCGTATGACATCCCTTAGTCTTCTAATGGCTTGCGATGGGCGTCTTGATTATTGCCTCCCTTCCCAGCTCTGGGGCAAGGTAGGTTACAGCCGTAAAAACAACGCTGAGGTCTTAATTGTGTGCCGCCGCCTTAAGTCGCGTCGACAGCAGCCTCACTCGTTCTCTCAGGCTCGCGCCTCTCCCTATTTATTTTGCGAACTTTCTTCATAGAAAGTTGGGGATGCCCTCTGTTTACCCCTCTACTTAGCAGCGATTCGACAAATGTGCGCTGATCCATGGAGGTTACAGGCTTCGCCCACATTTTCTCCATGAGCAAGGCAACTCGTCTCCTTTTGGAGGGGTTCAGGCGGGCGACTTCGTGTGCGGTATTAGAATCGGTCTCCAATCCAATCTGCTCAAGGTATCGCATGACCTTCACGGCGTCCGCTAGGTGGTCTCCTCGGAGTAGGGTTCCGATGACGGTGTTCCAAGTGACGATGTCGGGTGTGAGACCCTCCCTAATCATCATGCTGAGTGTTGTGAGCACTCCTCTGGTGAGGTTATGATTCCTAAGTCCATTCATCAATGTGTTGTAGGTGTGAACCGATGGCGGCGGATGATTTTTGTTGCCGCCGTATTTCTCCTTCTCCCGTTTGGAGGCGGCATACATGTTTTCGACTATTTTAATACCCCTTTGAACTGTTGGCCGAAACTGCATGAATTCCCGTATCAAAGTGTCATAAACCATAGTCCCGGAATCCCTGACGAGCTTGAGTGCGGTCCTGTTGCCCGCCGCTAGAAGCTTTTGGAAGTGGAGGTGGTACTTTTGCAAGACTTCTGGATTGTGAATGGATCGAAGATGGGCTCTGAGCATCAATCCTAGGGTGACGCTATTTGGCCGCATAAGCAAGACGTCTGGGAGTGGTTCTAAGGCGGCAACGAGTCGGTAAACTTGCTCTAGGTGTGCTGGTAGCTTTTGTGAAAACTTTGGTGCAAGCAAGTTCTCTAGGGGAAATAGGGTGAACATTTGCAACCGAAAGAAGTCGAAGAACTTCGAGTACACCTGGACCATTAGGCGCCACGCTTGCGCACTGTTCGCCTTCTGTTGCCGCCGCTTCCAAAGCCGTTGCGACTCGTTGTTGCGGTATACATAATCCAAAAGATCATTAACGAGAGGTATGGACCAACCCTTGCGGGCATGGATGATGCTGACAATACGCTGGACAGATTCGATATGCAAAGCGTGCTTTGATCCGTTTAGTAGTATCGAGAATACATGGGTATCCGGTTCGATACCGCGTTGATTTAGGATGTCAAATATATTCCATGCGACCTCGACACGTCCGCGAACACAAAAGTTTCGCATGAGCGCGGACAAATTCAGCAGGTTTGGGCGGAACCCAGCATCCAAGAGGATCTTGAATAGCTCGTCGGGCGCAGCACGTCCATCTAGCAAAGCGTCGCCTTCTTCCACCGTGAGGAGTGTGGTGCATACACTGGCAGCTGCTGGCGAGTTGATGTCGAACCCGCGTACATTCGAAAGAGAATGAATGATATCGGCAGCTTGAACTTTATATTCTGACTTATGCGCAAGGCCACTTGCGAAGTGCAACAATGTGTTCGGGTGGAGCGGATGTTCGACTCTTTTCAGGGTTTGATAAAAGTCACCTAGTCTAGATATGGGCATTGCGGATGCGATTTTGTAGATCGCCACTTGCTCTAAGACCAAATATTTCGGAGGGCAGTGCTCGAGTAAGAAAAAGACAAGCTCCTCGACTTTGCGACGCTTGCTTTGATCGCCTCGGATGTTATCTAAAGTCCGGAATAAGAGGGTTACCAAATCTTCCACGATATAACTCGGACACCATGAAGGCTGGAAAGTAGCTTGGATAAAGCTTGGTACTGCGCCCGGGTTTGATCGAAAGGTGTTTATTGCCATTTGGGGCCATAGAAACTCTCGTCTCTGTTGACTTAATCTTTGCCATACATCTTTCACCGTCTCTAGATCTTCTTTCTTAGGATCCGTCCAGGCATTCGAACGGGGTGGATCGGCATCGGTTTTGGCAGCGAGGGGCGAACTATCGACCATCTGTAACAGTTCTTTGAAATGGTTCTTCCAGATATTAAATGATTCAAGCCGCATCCCAGCCTCCACTCGGGATCGCCCCCAAAGGAGTCTTCCTAGTTGGCCGACCGCGTGCCGGGCTTCTTGATGTGACAAGCCATATATGGTCATAAGATCCTTATGAACAATACGGTAGTTTCCAAGAGATCCCAGTATTTTGGCCATCAGATCTCGGGAGTTTTCCACCGGTCTGCGAGCCACTGCTGCAACATCTGATCGCCGGCTTGGAGTGAACTTCCAAATCCTCGGATGTCCATCCCACTTAGGTCTTTGTTCCACACTCGGTTCGTCTTCTGTGGCTTGAGGGGTCGGTATCGAATGCAATACTGGTATTTGAACCTCATGATCATCCGCAATGTCGTGTCTCACAGCTTGTTCCCGCCATTGGGTTTCGGCAGAAGACCATGCTGGCTGTGGTATCAACGTTGATACTGCTCGAGTGTGCAATTGTAAATTCTTGGATTTCAGTCGGCCGGATCGGGGCTGAGTAAGCCGGGCTATGCATTGGCGACATATGAACGATGTTGACATGGTAGAAAGGATCCCTCGTTCTCCGCCGTCAATGAAGCCCGTAGAATATGTCTATCGGTATGCCGTAGGCGATTAGGCATCTTCATACGCGTGGAAGGACATCGCTCTTCGGTGATTATGGAAGTTGAAACCGGTACGGTGATAATATATAGGGTAAAATTAATATACGGGAACTTGGAATCCTATATACAGCAAGGCAGCTGTTTCAAGACGTTGAATCGTAAGGGCCGGCGCAAAGGTTGTTGAAGGTCTAAGTACGTTAGCACCTCAGGGCTCAAGCTGCGATTAATTTCTTTATCGCGCTCTCCCCCTTATCGATAAACGGGAACCACCTGCCAAACCACCGCCAATTCAAGGTTAAGCACCTAATTACATTATCAATACATTCGAATGGTTTCTTACCTGCCTGTGCACTTGACGTTTTCTGAAATCTACAACCACAGCTACTTGGGGGCTCTACAACCCCTTTCAACGAAATTATTCTTTCCTGATAAATATTAAACGATTGGCGAGATACGAGAATGTCTACGTCACACGCGACGCTCAGCGCCGCGGCGGACGATCGCAAGGCACGGCTCGCCAAGCTCAAGAACCTGAAGCGCAAACAACCCGCCGATGAGATCGCGCCTCCAGAATCAGAGCGTTCGGCATCGCCCCCCGCACTACCCACGGCTGAAGCTGCTTCGGCACCAGAAGAAGAGACAGCAGATGCCGTGACGCGCCTCCACTTATCGGGCCGTAACTATGACGCCGAGACCAAAGGGCCGAAGCTGGGGTTCGAGGCGCCACCTACGTTGGGCATGGAGGGCCCGACACTTGAGCAGCAAGCCGCCGAAGTGGAAGCCGAGATCAAGCTGAAAGCGGCAGAGGACACCAAGGATGATAAGGGCATCGACCTGTTTAAGCTGCAACCCAAAAAGCCGAATTGGGATCTCAAAAGGGACCTCGACAAGAAACTGGAGGTTCTTAACGTGCGCACCGACAATGCCATTGCAAAGCTGGTTAGAGAGCGCATCGCCAATGCCCAGGCGGCCGCGAAACAGACGGCGAAGCCTACTGAGAACGGCGAGGAGGAGGGCGAGGCTACGGGGATGGATGGCGTTGCATTAGTCGAGGGCGTACGGGTACGGGAGAGGGAAGAAAAGGAAGAAGAGCGGAGAGAGCGTGAAGAAGAGGATGCCATATAGGGATGCTTTGTGAGGATATAGTATGCATGGTTACGGCGTTTGGTTCACTGCATCGGCGAAAATGGATTGCGATACGTGTAAGTCCAAGTAGAGTTGGCATTATTCTAAGCTAAAACTATGATACCCAATCTCAACGATTCATTGCTTGTGTCAGGGCCAATCTTTTAGAGAAAGGGCTTAGACTCCGTTCACGTTGCTCATGACGGGGCGGCGCTCCTCGTCTTCGGTCACTTCCGTGACTAGGCGCTGAGTCCCGGCCTGCTCGTTCGTCATAGCGTCGCGGCGGGCTTCTGCTACGCCTCCTGGGTTTATCCGGCGTTCTGGAGCGATATCGTCGACGGTCATGCGGCGGCGGTGACCGACTAGGACTCGAAGAATACTTTCGATGACGACTTCGGGGAGAGCTTTGCCTTGGGACCTCATCTCTCGTACTGTAGCGGCTGTGCACAGGGCTTATATCCCGTGTTGGTGACCTTGACCTTCGACTTGGTCTATCGGACGGGCTGCGATTTCTTGCCGGCCCTGGCGAGTCTGATGGATAGCGCCGCTGATAGTCACCAGCCGAACTATAGGATTGCCTCCGTGGAATGTAGCTGGCGGGCGGTGGACCGGAATTTTCCCTCCTGGGAACATCTACAGGATCTTCGACAGGGTGTCGAGCCCTAGGTGGTGAAACCGACCGCCCAGTAGAAATGGAAGATACTGAATCATAGGAAGCTGATCTCCTCCGCTTAGGTGATTCGTCACCCGACCCATCTTCCTCAAGCTCCCGCTTCTTTGCCCTCTCAGCCTCTCGCTTAGCCAGTTCCTCGTCAGCCACACCTTTCCTGTAAATTGGTTAGCTGGAACCAAGGTATAGATCCATGAATGATTCATACTGCTTTTGCATAGTGTCTGGCACATCGCTGGTCAACTTTGGGACTAGCTTTGGATTAAAAAGCTGTTGTGTTCGAGATGGTCGAGAGACGTAAGGCCTCTCTTGTGATGATGCCTTGCATTCATACGAATAGTGTCGTGCTGGGGATGTTAGTGAGAATTTGGAGGTATGGATATTGTAGACTTATCTCTTTTTAGGCATTTTTGGCACTGGACGTTGGCGGGCGTAGACTTCGATGGGCCCCGTCGATACATGATTGTCAGACGGGATAGAATGTGGTGAGATGGTGCCTTTCTTTCTTCAATGAAATTGAATTGTACGAGATGGGAACAAGGGCGAGCTTCGTAGCTTATAATGCGATTGTTGATTGTTGAGAGTTAAGTCACCCAGAACTCCAATTAATCTTTCTATTGGTCTTTGCAACTTGATAGGCCCATTTGCTACCTAAGTTGAGGCTGCTTAGATCAATCAATCAGTTGTTCTCAATCAATTGATCAATCTGATAGATTATCTAATCACGTGGCGGTGTTTTAGTTTGTGCATGTGTAAGCCACAATCTGTAGATTCCATTCGGTGAGATGAGACAAGATGGTACCCACACTTGCAGGCTTGGAATTTGACACACCGCACGGGCCACTTTCCGTAGTACTAGCAGCTAAAAAAGAGGACCAGCCAGCCGCAATCAAGCCCAGGGGACACGGCTCCTACCGGCAGGTAGACTAGGACGCTAACTCGCTAACGGTAGCGTCTCCCCAAGGTTTGCTGGAAAGCCCTGCCCATTTTTTTAATGTTCCAATGCTCGTCGACCGAGACAGACCCCGGGCTGGAGAAAGATTAGGAAACCTTGATTTTACTTCCCTCCGTCACAATTGATTTTTCCCGATTTCACCGATTTCCTAATCTACAACGTCGAAGCCTCACTTTCTTCTTTCTTCATTTTGGAGCGCACGACGTTTCGTGAGAGTCGCCCAGCCCTAACTAAAAGGGCGAGAGCGCGGCGGACCAACTTACATATTTGCCTACCTCGCTAAGAAGGCAGAAGAGAAGAACGACCAAAATCGGTGGCCGCCTCATTCTTTTCTATCCTCCGGTCACGCTCATCGAGCCATCGCCAAAATCCATCTGGGAATATCGTCCGCCTCAAGCCTACGATAGAACCTAAATACCGACTTACCACCGTTCGCGCATCACCTTGGATTATTGCGACTGAGCAAAACTCATTATACTACGATACCCACGCATTACGAGCCATAGGCTACGGTACATAGAACGAACTCACCTGATTCACTATATCAAATGCGATTGTTCGTGCGACCCAACTGACCCTCTCACTCTCTACTACCACTCTGCCACTTCTGCCACTCTTAGCATCAACCAATCCTAGTCCATCCAATCCAGTAACTGATCTGACACTGATCTGGCCTGGGCTGGCCTGGGCTACCGTTCCCTTTCCCTTCCCTTCCCTATCCCGCATCCCACCCCCATCCTTACCTACCTACTTACTGCTCCCCCCCTGCTGACAATAGCCCTATTCTAGTCTGTAAACTTCCCACCATCATCATTCGGTACCTTTCGCATATCCCATCTTCCGCAAGTTTGGGAACCTCAAACCCAAAATCGTCTGTCTCGACTTAAACCCCCGAACACAGGAACTCCCCGATACGTATTCGAGATACCCAAATCACGACAATGATTAGCCGTATTTCGTACTCCCCGAGAGTTGCTTTTATTCATTTTCTTTCCTGATTTCCGGCTGTTCTGACGTCGTTACACCGAAGCCATCGGAAACCTCGATCGTCAAGTACCTTTCTCCGTTCGGGGTTCGTCGTAGTAGGATCTGCGAGACCTTCACGTTTCTCCTTGTCGTTATCGAGACCGGAGTGACATATTTGCCTATCGCGCTTGCCTGTGAGCGCGACTCGTAAAAACTATGGCGACCGCACCGGCGACCACCGCGGGTCCCAAAAAGTTGTCGTTCGCCAAGGTACGTTTGCCCCAGGGTGCCAACAGAGAAAGCTTCAGCTTGACACGTCTTTCCCTCTTCTATCCTTGTCGCCACATATGATATATATCTAACCGATGTACTGTAGGTCGTTGCATCTAAACCCAAAGAAAATATTCCCGTCGTTTCAACTCCTCGAGTTGCAGTGCCCGCCATGGAGCATCGCGTGCAATCTTCTGCACCTCCCGCAAACCCTGTTGCGGCGAGCAAGGTTACAATAGCAACTTCTACGAATACTCCGGCAACTACCGCCAAACCCCCTCCGGTTCTCAAGGAGAATGGTGTAGCGACTACCCTACCTAGTAGTGAGGCGGTTAACACTTCCAAGCCTACACCGGGCGGGAAAGATGTAAAAACCTCGCTCTCCGCCGCTAGCGCTTCATCTACGCCCAGTCTCGTTGTGAATGGCTCTTCACCCTCTATAGGCGATTCGCAAAGCAAGAATGACAATGCTGCGTCGACGTCGGATGATGCTTCGCAAAGAGCAGATTCTAACTCCGAGATGGGCGCTAAGGCGCCTAGTCTCGACGGGAAAAGTATCACATCGGGAACTACATTTGCGCTTGATGAGAAGGAGTCGCTACGTCCAGATGATAGCGCCAGCGTGAAAGCTTCTGCCGAAGACGACGAGGCCTTCTCGATAAGAGGATCTCTGATTGCCAACTCTCGGATGGGCTCGGAGGTCGCTCGCATTCATCGCCTTCGAATCGGCGACATGCCAGAGAGGCGAATCATTCAAATACTCCCGGAATCACAAGACCAGGGCCTCGCCACCCCCCAGAGCGGTGCTTCTAGCCAACCACCTCCGGTTGAGCAGCCTCCGACGCTAGGTATAGTGAATGGATCGTCCGACGCCTTTACTTCGATGTATGGTCAGAATCCGGATGAGAAACTACTCGAAGCTATGCAATCTCCGAAAGACCGGATTTTCCTTCTTCGGTTGGAGCAGGAAGTGATTAACTTCGTCCAGTCTTCCAAGTAAGTATAAGTATATTATTAAGCTCTTACTAGTGATAATGGTATCCTGAGCCCTCAGAGACTAATCTTTGAAAATAGGGAGCCTTATATGGATCTTCCCCCGAATAACTCGTTTTGCAGGATGTTAACCCACAAGCTTGCTGACTACTATCACATGACACATTCTTTCGAGGCGGTCCAAGGATCTGTTCGCATCTTCCGAACTCCATTCTGCCGAGTGCCTCCGTCTTTAGCTAGTATTGTGGGAAATAACACAACCAGCAGTGCCAACGCCACGCCTCCGCAACTGTTACCGAAGAAGATCATGCGGCGCGGTGAAGAAGGTGGATCAGGGCAGGCTAGTACCAGCCCATCCAAAGCCACTTCTGAAGTCGGCAGTGATGGTAAAGACAAGTCGGCCCCAACGAAGGAGAAGTAAGTATGGTAGAAACGAAGCATACACAGACTGCTAACAATACGACAGGCTTACGAGAGAAGAACGTGAAGAGGCTTACATCAAGGCTCGAGAGAGGATTTTTGGCAGCTCGGACAAGCCAGGAGATTCTACACCGGGTATGCTACTAATTCAGTATTTTATCGACTCTTCTGCAACTACTAACGTCCATATCAGACAATGATGACACGAACGGTGTCTCTCGAGCGAGCTCTGTGTCTACTAGAGACAAGTCGAACCTTGGAAAACGAGGCAAGACAGGCAAGCAACGCAGAGACGACTCTGAGAGTTTCGACTCTCGTTCGCAGTATCAGCCATACTACCACCCGCATCAGCCTAATTGGACACCTCATTACATTCCTGTTGGGCACCCGCAATACAGCGGTCCGGTTCAACAACCTTATCAGAACCCCATGCCTCAGGCTTATGCGCCTCCTGCACAAGCTTACCCTACCATGATGCCGAACAACGCGTTCCCTCAATATGGAAATATGCCAGTAGTGAGTATTCCGACGGGTTTCCTTTTAACGCAGCTGACATTTTCTTCAGTACCCCCCTCAACCGCAGCCTACTCCACCGCGTTATACGCCGTCTAATGGTGCTATGGGAGCCTATGGTGGACCGGTTCAAACCCCTCCGCAACAACCTTGGCAACCTACCTATACCCAGACCCCGGCGCCCGCCCCATATCAAAATCGGGTTCCCCAGCCGCCGCCGCCAGCCCAGGGAACTCCGGGGTCCGTTGGCATTCCTTATGCATTCGGGCAACTTCCTGCTAATGCCAACCCGCATGATCCGAAGAGCCAACACCCTATCCCCGGAAGCTACAATCGCCATGCCTTCAATCCTAAGACCCAGTCGTTCGTGCCTGGCAACGGCATTCCTGCCAATGGTATGATGCATCCCCAACCTCCACTACCCCCATATAATATGGGTGGCCACGGTAGCCCTCAAGTTGGATCGCCTCATCTCGCATACAGCGGTTATAGTTCTCCCGCTCCGCCTCAACCATATGTGGCCGGACCGGGCTATGGGATGAGTCGGCAAGGATCAAACAACTCCCTACCAGCCTATCATCCGCCACAGCATCTCCCCCAACATCCACCTGCACACCTACCCCAGGTCCCGCCTCAGATGCCGAATAAGCCAAGCATCCCCCCGCCGACCGGACCGGGTCAAACCTTCAATCACCTACCTACCTACGGCAATCCGGCCACCCTGCCGCAGAAGCCCCCTACTGGAATCTAGACTTCGACTTGGCGCAACGCAACACGTGCATGAAAAGTTAGCAAGCATTAGTGGTGTTAATTATTTTCGGTGAGAGCTTAGCACTCAAAGGCGGATGGATAAAGGGAAATCCACAGAGAGACAACGATACCGGCGTAAAATTGGCGGGCTGTTGTAATGGTACCATTGGTCGGCGTTTTCGGCGAAGAAGGGATTTACGCTCAAGACATGTTTGACGGGGATGATGAGATCTCCTTTCCGTCTCCTCCCTGTATAAGGGGGGAGACAGCGAGGTCCGAAAGGCAGGTTTTTCAGCATCATCCCCGCGATATTCGCACAAAAAGGGACTCCGCTCCACGGAATGATGGTCCGAGGTTTTTTTTTCGGTAGCCAGAGTCCCGCAACGATATAGTATTTGCTTTATAATGGCGTAGTAAACTAAGCAATTTTACAATATCCCATTCCACCTACCTGTATCGAGCTACGTAGCTTGCTCTCGATGCGCTTAGACGTACAACCGCTACCTAATGAGACGTGTGTTTTATAAGACAACTTTCAGGAATCCTTTTCGGTGAACTAACTCATTTTCTTCGTCAATTGATATATGCATGTGTTTTTTTCGTTTTTATTGTTGGAATAATCATATTATCCCTCTTTCCTAGTATTTAACTTAAGATGCTCTAAATTGACCGTTGGCCGCCCGAGACGCGAACGCCCCAAGACAACCTCGCGCATATTTCACATACACATACATGATGCTGCTTTGCTTGCGACTTGTTTTTTGATTGCCCCCATCCATACATCCCTCTCGTCGTGTTATGCCCACCATGTCTGTCTGTCTGTCTATGAAGCGTGTTCCAAGCAACACTAGGGTGAGGCATTACAGCCCTTTCCTGGTCGCTATTCCCGCGACCCATGCTACCACGGACTGCTCTTTTTTCTTGTCTCCGTACAATGCGGAGAGTTACATGACAAACTCGTGCTCTATGCCAGGGGCGTCTATTCTCACCGCTCGAGGGGATCAACTCCGAAACGGATCACCCGTTTCACTCGGTGGGTTCGCGAGGCTCGCGGGGCTCTCGGGGTTCCCGTGGTTCCCGAGGTTCTCGCGGCTCCCGCTGCCCACCGCCTCGGCCACCTCCTCGACCGCCCCTCTTTCCACCACGACCCCCACGCTCGCCTCGCTCCGGCTTGCCGTCTTTGTCGCCGTCCTTGCCATCGGCCTTGGTGCCGTCGTCGGTAGCCAATGTAGCCGTGGCGAGGCGCTGGCTGAGGTCGATCTGGGTGCGGATGCTGTTGGCCAGGTAGCTGACCATGAGCACGTCCTGGATGTGGTTGTTGAAGTCGGCCTCAATGGTCGTGGCGTCGACCTTGGGGGCGAGGGACAGAGCGCTCATGAGGAGCTGGCCCAGCGCGTTGTTCGGCTCCTCCTCCTCGTCCACCACGGCGGCCACGTACTCGGATGTGCGGTCGATTAGGTTCAGGGTGTATTCGAGGGTCTTGGTTAGAGACGCCACATCTGTGATCACGGGTGCAGTCCGTGCCTCTGACTCCTTCGCGCTGGCGATGGTGTCGAGGGCCGAGCGCTCGCTGTCGTTGTAGGCGAGGCGGTGGGGGACCGGGATGAAGAGGCAGGACTCGGAGGCGCGCTCGGCGTTGACGGCGACGGGGGCCGAGATGTAGGTGCGGGTCTGGATGTCGGTGCCGGGGTCGGCGGAGACGGTGAGGTGGATGGCAGGGTGAGGGAAAGTGCCAGTCTCGGGGCTGGCGAAGAAGTTTTGGATCAGGGCGCTGAAGCTGTTAAGTTCATGGCTCGTCGTGTACCATCCCAGCAGAACCTCGCGCGGGTGCGCCCGCAGGTGTAGCGACAGCATGTTCTTTTGGTACTCGACGTCTACCTCCACCTGGTCCTCGTTCTCAGTGTGCGGTATGGCAAAAGACGAGCCCACGCTGACTTCGCTGCCGTCCTCTGATCGCATGCCGACAAGAGCGCCGATAACGCGCGAGGAGCTCGTGGGCGCAGGTCGAATATCGCGGCGGGTAGCATGGTCAAGGATGGAGAGTATGGCCTGATTGTTGTCAGTTTTAGCTAGGACAGTGATAGAGGATACATAGTATAGGGGAGAAGGATCTAAGTAGGTAGGGTAGGCGAGGAATATAGACGTACTTGAGGCTGGATGTTAATGGAGAGCGGGGCAACGCTGTTCTGATAGCTCAGCGGCGTCGGTGCCAGGGGCCGCGATAAATGCAGGAACGGTTCCGTATCCACAGACATGATTGAAAATTTCTCTAAAAGACGGACCCGTAGAGGGGGAGAGAATTGAGGTGCGTCTAGAGAAAAGGGGCGGCGTTGATTATGTTCCCGTCGCAATCGAATCAATACCAACTTTTTTTTCGGGGATGTTGTAATTTTTACTTTCTGAGCGTAGTGGGGTACTCGGCGAGTTGTGGGCAAGGCTGAAGGAATTGGGGGACCACAAGTTAACGCTAAATGGTTTAACTCGACAAGGGGTTGAGCGGCATGTGGCGTACCCAGTGTTAGTGGGCTGTGGCGGGGCCATATCTACAGTGGCTTGAGCGCAAGAATTTCTGCAAGGCTGAAGTTCAATTCTTAGAATTTCTTAGACAACATATGAAATTTAAAACAAAAGAGTTCACTTCTCATTTCATTTCGAGTGCTCTTATAATATTGATTCACTTATTCACAGGCATAGGAGATGCCTGGTAGATTCAAAGGCCCCGGCCGTCGAGGGGGTGCTCCCAGAGGTAGGGGCGGTGGAAGAGGAAGAGGAAGGGGTAGGGGCTCCTTTAGGGGTGGTCGTAGGTTTGATAGTGCGAGAATCGTAGATGTTGAGTAAGACTCATCCCCCATTCTTAAAATTATAAAATGTATTCTAACGATCCTTATAGGGAAGTAGAAAACGAAGAATCTGAAGAGGAACAGCCTTCATTGGATGAAGCGTCCGAGAATGAAGACTCTGGATCGGATGGAGAACAAGAGCAGCCAGCAAGCCGGCCATACTTTGCCTTAATTCAGAGCTTATCGAAGGAATCATCAGCCCCTCATTCTAAGAGGAGAAAACTTGACCACCAGCCTGAAGAAGCTAAGTCCAGTACGAAAGTTGGCCAGCAAGATACAGTCGCAGTCGAGGACGATGAAGAACGGGACATCGACCATGTAGAGGAAGCCGAGGAGGGCCCTGATGATGAGATCGTGGTGGATGACGACGATGATGAAGATATGCCAGATTCATCGGACCCATTCGAGACTCACTTCTCCGACCCGGACCAGGACGTATTACAAAGACGTCTCAAAGCGATACAAGCGAACGAATATTCCCAATCACACACAGAGCAGAATGGCTGGAGATTGATAAGGAATCTCCCCGAGAAGGATTCATCTCAATCTGCGCCTCTTCCGGCCCCCATACATGGTCCTTCAAGTTTAAAGCTCAAACACAGACTTGTCGAAACTGCCAATCGCAAACGACCAACGTTCGACAAGTTAGAACAAGTCTTATACCCCCTTACATTCGCCTACAATGACGTCTTATTCTGTGGGCGAACAACGAAAAATGCCGAAAATTTGCGACGGATGGCCTGTCTTCATAGCATAAACCACATCTTCAAGTACGCACTCAACCACACTGCTGTAGGGTTCTGGGCCTCAAAATGCTAATTGTATTCCAGGACACGAGATCGGGTCATCAAGAACAATGCTAAGCTAGCGAAGGATGAGAATAACGATTTCGAGCCGAGAGATCAGGGGTTCACGCGCCCGAAGGTATTGATGATCCTGCCAACCCGGAATTCGGCTGTAAAGATGGTCAACATGATCTGTGCCATGTGCGAGCCAGACCAGCAAGAGAACAGAAAACGATTCGACGAATCTTACCTCGACAAGGAGGCCAAGTTCTCGGCGGACCGACCCGAAGACTTCCGCGAGCTTTTCGAGGGCAACGACGACGACATGTTCCGGATTGGCATCAAGTTCACACGGAAGACTATCAAATACTTCGCGCAGTTCTACAACTCGGATATCCTAATAGCTTCGCCCCTCGGTCTACGCATGGCCATCGGGTCCGAGGAAGGGGGCGATAAGAAACAGAAGAAAATGGACTTCGACTTCCTCAGCTCTATCGAAGTGGTCGTTGTCGACCAGGCCGACGCCATGCTCATGCAGAATTGGGAGCACGTCGAATACGTCTTCGAACACCTCAACAAGCAGCCACGCGAGGCCCACGACTGCGACTTCAGCCGTGTCCGCGAATGGTATCTGAACGAGCAGGCGCGCTATTTCCGTCAGACCCTTGTGCTCTCCGCCTTCAACACACCTGAGCTCGCCGAGCTGCACCGTCGCTACGGTACTAACTGGGCTGGCCGCGTGCGCGTACAACCCGCGGCCTACGCCGGCGCTATCGAGGACCTCGGCGTCAAAGCCAAGCAGACGTTCTCCCGCTTCGAAGCCCCGTCCGTCGCCGCTGAGCCCGACGCCCGCTTCGAGTACTTTACCAGCGCCGTCGTGCCGTCGCTAACGAAGCGCGGCGCGAGTACCGCCGGCGGCACCCTTATCTTCGTACCGTCGTACCTCGACTTCGTCCGCGTTCGCAACTATATGGCCACGGCAACCGCATGCCAGGGACTCGCCTTCGCCTCCGTGTCCGAGTACACGGATGTACCGGAAGCATCACGTGCGAGATCACATTTCGCAAGCGGCCGGCACCAAGTGTTGCTGTACACAGAGCGCGCGCACCACTTCCGTCGATATGCGCTGCGGGGCGTGAAGCGTGTTGTTATGTACGGATTACCGGACAACCCGATCTTCTACAAAGAGATCGTGGGCGGGTTTCTGGCGAGGAGCGAGCAGGACCTAAAGCTCGAGCCCGGGCAGGGCAGTGTCAGGGTCATGTTTTCGAAGTACGATCTCTTCAAGTTGGAGAGGGTCGTGGGGTCCAAGAGGGTGGGGAAGATGGTTAGGGAGAAGGGCGATACGTTTGATTTCATATAACACGAGCGCTATAATAGATTGCATGAACTAATTCAGTTTACGAAAGCTCATTATGGTGAATGGGTATTTCTTGTATGTATTGTGGTAATGGTACATATCTCGTACAAAATTTGTGGTCTCACCCTATAGGCTTTTCCGCCTGGGATATGGATAGTAGCGTAAATACGCTTCTTCGTAACTATTCCCAACGTACGTACTTTTGAAGCCTCTAGCTTATAGAAGACGCTTTACCACGCTGGCCCGACTAATTGGTTGCGCTATATTCACGACCTCTTATCCATTGGAGCACAGCCGGCAGGCTGGACCAAGTTTTCATCGTCCTACGCTCATATCCTTGGCGTCATTTACCCTTGTCGTTCCCGAATCCGTCGAACTTATCGAACTCGCCGGGAGATCCGAGATTCCATCCACGTCCTCTGCGGCTTTACTCCTTCCTCCGAGCCCGAGGTCCGCAACCCTCTTCACCATATCGTCAAAGGCCTCCTTCCCGTTGGGTCGGTACCGTATGACCTTAGCGCGGTTGAGCAGCGTTAGCTCATTGGAAGGTCGCCCCAAGCGCTTGTCCCGCGCGACTGCCGCTGCCGTCATCGCGAACCGCAGGTCCTTCGGCCCGTCGACCAACTCTAGGATTGCGGAGTCGCCCTGGTCGTACCGCGACTTAGGCTCCGTCCGTAGTACTCGTGTGTATCCGCCTGGCCGTGACTCGTAGCGCTTGCGCAGCTCGCCGAAGAGCTTTGGGAGGAGGTTGTGGGGGGTCTGTTTTTCTCTATTAGTGCCCCGTCCCTCTTTTCCTATGTTCCTCAAGAGAAGTCGTGAACCATACATATAGAATACCCGTAGCTTTCCGCCTGCTCGTCTCATTATTCCGCTTCGCGAGAGTAATCAGCTTCTCGGCCAGGCGCTGTGTCTCTTTGGCCTTGGGCCATGTGGTCCGGATGCTTTCGTGCTGCACGAGGGCGGTCACCAAGTTTCGCAGCAGGGCCTGCCGATGCGAGGACTTTCGACTCAGATGTCGAAACCTGACCAGACCTCCCGCCATCCTTCAATTGGACTACCCGTTCAAATTTAGGCTTATACAATCGGTCGTTATCGTAGAATTGAAGGCTTCGCAACGGTTGAGGTTCAATGGCGGACAGGGGTATGAAGTAACTTTTGGTGGCCGCGGAATTTTTTGGGTCTTGGCACGGGCCGAGCTCTGAAGCTTTTTCGGATGGGCAGGTGCGAAGTACCTAAGTATCTTTTATGCAGTCATGTACATTGTATGTACCCATGTACCTCGTACATAGCGCGACTTTCGTCATCAATTGATTCGATAAACGTCAATTTCAACTTAACGCTTCTGTCGACAACGGGCTTGTAACGCCAATTGAGCTCCGGTCTCTTCACCAAACGGCAAAACAGCTCTGGAATCTCACCCTCGTTTTCCCTATTTCCTTCGGTATCTACTTAATTGGCCCCCTATAGAATTTGCGCCGTAGTGCGCACACCGAGCAGCTCAGCATGGGCTTCACGACAGGCTTCGTACGTTCCCACGATGCAACAATACACATATAGAGTATTGCTTTCCTATTTACTAACCTCTGCTACTTACAGACCGGAGGTGTCACACTCACCCTCGGAGTCGCTTACCTGACTGTGCTAGCGCACCAACGGAACCGAGAGCACCAAGCTGCCGTCTTGCGCCAGCAGACACGTTTAATATCGGGCATCATCGACCCACTACCGCCTACCCTACCACCTACGAGATCTGAAGCTGCCGCTGCTGAGCGCGCACACTTCGTCGAGAAAGCAAAGGACCGCTGGAATGCTGAAATAGAAGGCGCCGTTCACTGGGTCCAGAACAAGGATTGGGACGAAGTGCGAGAGGGCGTTGAAATGGCGCTCGCTAGGCTATGGGCCAGATCGTTTGGCGATCCCCAAGCACAAGCAGAAAAGGGCGAGGAGGTAGCATCGAGAGTCAGCGCTGATGCCAACACCAAACTCGGCCAAGGCAAAGAGAAGGTCGCAAGTGTAGCTGCTGCCGCGAAGAACGCGTATGCAGATGCGAAGGCTAAGGGCTCCGAGGTTGCAGCACGGACAGAAGAGAAGGCTGAGGAAGCGCGAGGCTCAATCTTTAGCTCTATTGCAAGTGGCTTCAGGAAAGGCAAGGAGGCTGCTGAGAATGCAACATCGGCCGTACTAAAGGGGGCCGAGCAAAAGGTTGAGGAACTCCCATCAGGGCTTACTGAGGAAGAAAGGGCACTTAACCAACGGTACCAAGGGTCGAACGGGTTCGACAAGAGCGCAGAGGAGGTCCTGGCTGCGAGATATGCTCCCACAACGGCACGCAGTTGAAAGCCTTGTAGGAAGATGCCATGTGAATGTCTTCCCATTGCTCACACGATGGGTGGAGGTGCCTAAGCTGTGAGCACACGATGGATGTACCTACCGCTGTATGATACGACTCGCGATTCCTCATAGAAAAATAATAGACTATATGTGACTTTTACTATGTTTGCTCACATTATTTACCACGGAGATGAAACAATTCAATGTTATTGATGAATGGGGTATGGGTATACTGTTTTGATCGAACCAGAGCTGGCTTATTTCCAAACCTGCAAAGCATTGACTCACCACGAGGGAAAATTCACAGCAGTTGCTCGGGTACGACGCGTCACTACGCGTTCCTTCTCAATTTCTGATTTTCTCCTTAGCGTCTGGGAGCATATTATAAACAAAGCAACGAGTAGACCCAGTCACAAGCGAAACGACCACAGTTCATCATCTCATCGTAAATCAATCCCCTAGGTGTCGACCCAAGAAGGTGCGGCGTCGCAGAACGACATCCATTATATCCAACGATTCTCTCTCACAGCACAAAGAGACTCTAGTCATAGTAGTTGTGACAAGGCGCACACTTCTGGGCCTCGAATAATCGTCCAGTCACCCACTCCTCCGCCGTCTGTTCCCACTACTACGGACAGAAACACATCAGTGCTTGAGGAACAAAAGTCCAGACACCACTGTCAATTCGCCAAGTTTACCGCCCACGGTGAATATAACAACAACAAGCGCACTCAAGAGTCGAAGTATAAAACTCTAGATACCGCTCTACTTTTTCTCTAAAATTTTCACCACCATCATTATCACATCCATCACCACCACACAAGTTACCTCCCTCACGGGCGCCAACAAAAAAAAACCACAATACCATTCCGACGCAACCAACCTCTCGTTCGACGTTGGGAAGCCGTCTTTCTCTACCTCTACGGTGCATCAAACGCACTGTTGAAATCAACATCAACACCCACACCGTCGCCGACAAAAAAACGGCACCATCATGAATCCATCCAAGACCATGGATTCTAACAACAACACTCTAAACGCCACCACCGGCGTCCCGACATCCAATACAGGGACAACAATCCAATTCTTGGGACCAACTCCCGGCCGGAGCAAGAAGAACGGCAACTCCCATTCTTGCTCCGTACTTTCCACTCCAGTCAAGACGGATAGCCCAAACACTCAAGTCCCCGACAGCATCGCGGAAGCGTCGACGCTGGCGCATCGCTCTCTCACCAACAAGGATGAGGAGGACAACAACGATGAGAAAGACAGCAAGGATGAGGAGGACAGCAAGGATGAGAAGGCCGACAAGACGACAAACACGCCAGAGCCAGCGGCCACGCCCGGCCGTCCTCGTACTTCTGCAGCCTCTCGCCTCAACGCCGTTCCCGCAGATGCGCCGTCGGGAACCGTCACCTACCGGCACCGTTACGTCAGGTTCGGCACGTACGTCAAGCCTGTGCCAAAGAATGTGCCAAAGAAGAGGAGGAGGTGGAGGATATACTTTCCATTCTTTTGCTGCTCGTGTTCTTGTTTCCGCGAGACACAAGTTGTGGAAAGACCGGCATCCTAATTTTCGCGTCGTCAATGGTTACCTAGCAGATAGGCTACGTCCTGGATACCTACCTACATATGTACCTAGTGCCTACCACGGCCACCATCCTGCTTGCGAGGTTTGGTACATCATTGATAGTAAGGGGGTCCATCCACTCGGTACACAATAATTTCATTCCCATCCATCTCTCTTGCCTATTATGTGATTTAAGTGTCCAAGTATCTTTGAAAGTACTATCCAATGTATCCATCGGAGGCATATGTGAACAAGTAAAGTGGTTGTTAACCTTAGGCATCCATACCATTGATGGTAATTGAGGCTCTGTAACAATGCAACAAACAATGGAGGTTGGTGAGTTAAAATAGGGGCGCGCCTACGTGCCTCAGTATACCTACATGTAGTTATATTCATCCCACCCACCACATGGAGCAGGTTAAGGGTCTTAAAAATACTATAATGGACAAAAATTCGAGACAATGCCCCAAAGCGTATGATCTAACTAAGGGTTGAAACATACTACGCAGAGAAGTAAACGTGAAAGAATTGGTCTCTTCACTATACAAATTTACTGTCTCGAAGGCAAGACCAGGGGACATGTCACCATTAAGAAAACTACATATGCCACTTCCATTTATTAAGAGTATTTCGCCTTGGTTCGATTGGACGCAGCTCATTTTTATCTCGTAAGGTATCTCGAAAGTGTGTAAATGCAAGACTAGAAAATAACCTCAGCCATTGCCTCCCATCTCTAACCCCCTTTTCTCATATTTGCTATGTCTAAACCTCCGCTACTAACGCAAACGAGATAAATGAAGTAAGGTATCGGTACGATTCAACGACCATGCCGGCAGGGCAGGGCCGGTCCAACCCAATGCTGAGACGGCAAGACAGCCGGTAGAATAAAAAGAGGAGCTGTCTAACATCGACGAAGATTATGCATGTAAAGCCTTCATCGCTAAATTGGCCGATATCTGACGCTAAATGAGTATAGTTCACTGAGCCGCCACCATCCCTCTTCGTTATAGATTATCCTGATGATTCTGCATCGCAACCTTTGCAGAAGTTTAATAAGTTGTAAAATGTATACATAGAAAGTTTCAATGCGTAGTTTGAAGGGTTGGCTAATAAGCCGTAGACTTTTTGCGGCGTTCGAACATCCGAGAGAATCCGCTGCTCTTGCTCTCAGTAGGCGAGGTGAGTGGCACCACTGGCTGTGGAGGCGGTTCGGAATCACGTAGGAAACTAGCCAGATCTGATGTGCGACTGTTGGCAGAAACGGCATCCCGTGGCTCAAATCTCTTCATCGGAACACGGCCTGCCGAGCTGCTGGGAGCAGTGGGTGGTGGTCTTATTTCGCCCCCGAATGAGCTTGGTACGGCTGGGATAACGATAGGAGTATAGCCCTTGCCGTTGCCGGCCCGACTGTTAAGGGACCTCGTGTCAGTCGTGTTGAATGCCCGGGGATTCTGATTGGATTTGCTGATAGAATTTCCGCTCGACCTCAAACGAGCTATGAGGTTCGGCGCGCTCGACTTTTTCTTTGGAATGGCAACAGGTTGCGGTGCTGGCTCAGGAGGAGGCGGGTAATTGTTAAGAAAATCGATTATACTCTCTTCCTGCTTCGGCTTCGCTTTTGGTTTCGGCGTCATTTCTAGATCATCCTCTTCGTCGCTGAAGTCGATCGCGTACGGGTCACGAACTCTTCGTTGTGTCCGCTTCGGCATCATATCGTCGTCGTCGAAATTATTATCCGAGTATTGGTGTACCCTACTTGACTTGTTCAGAAGCGCACTTTGCGAATTCATCGATGAAGGCGCTGAAGCTTCCGTGATGTTCGTGGACGCTTCGCTGTTTCGAATGTTGGGTATCACAGCATCAATCGCTTTTCCTCCTACTGCCCCAGTCATTTGCAATTGATCCGAGTCCATGGTAGTCCGAAAAGGAGCAACATGGCGGGGAATCCGAGGGTTATTTCCATTCCCATTCGGCGGCCCTCGTCGAATGAAATCGATGAGATCCGAGTTCTCGCTGGCGACAGTGACAGTCGCATCCCTAGCTTGGAGATTGGACCGGAAGGTAGTGTTGGTACGTCGGCTGTCAATACTCGCGCTCTTTCCCACATGAGAGGGTCCGGCGGGACCTCTAACATTCGGACCTGGATATCCTCGATTGTATTGGGCACTATGTTCGCCTGGAGGTCCCGTAGACCGGATGAAGTCCGCAAAATCCTGTAATGACTCCCGGGGAATTCGAGCTTCTCTCGCTTGTGGTGCGACAGTAGGTCGACCCTTTGGCTGATTCGGGAAGGACGTATTCGGAATAACCTCGCGAAATTTCCCAGTGTTGGGTAAGTCTGTAGGGGGATGCGAACCTAAACTCGTTTGCTTCGTTATGGAAGCGGTCCTCTTAATGGAGGACGATCGCGAGCGCTCGGCATGTCTAGAGTCATCGTTTCTCTGGAATCTGCTGGGAGGCTTGGGGCTTCCATTATGCTGAGACGAAGCAGACTACATATCCTATTAGACACGCTTTCTCACAGGCGGATGCTGGGGGCTTACATCTATGTCACGCATATTTTCTGGCGTAAGGGTATACTGAAGCGTTTCTTCGCTATGGATTAGCTGCTCAAAGTCGCGAGCCTTATCCTCGGAGCGCCGGGAGCCCCCATCCTCAGAAGTACGGACAGCCTTGAACTTGGCAGATGTCGAAGAAGGCGACTCGCTCGGCAATGGGCGCGGCAGCTTGGGGGACTCGGGCGTGCCCCGCCGGGCAGATTTGTCCGATGAAGCACCATTCGAGCTCGATCGGCCGTAAACCGGTCTGCTCGTACTTCTCTCGGGAAGAGTTGGCATCGGCGGGCTTCTTGATGACTTCAAGGGGACCATAGGTCTCTCTTCCATCGGATCTTCGAAGTCGGGGCCACTGAGGATAGACACTTTGGTAGTAGGTACCGAAAGCTGAGATGACTGCGAGTGATAATTCCTTAAAGGACTTGGATTTCGCGCAGGTTGGACTACCGCAGCGGTGACGTCATGAGAATCATCGAATGGCGCTTGAAGGATAACGGCATTTCTCTTTGTCGGAGGCATCTCCATATCATCCTCTTCTGCGATAGGGGGAGTGGATGAGACTCTACGCTGGGCCAAGGCAGGGTCCTGGACATCCATGAAGCTTGCTCGCGAGCCAACTGTTGGGCTTCGAGGACTCTGCACTTCGATGACACGCACCGACCGGACGCTATTAGATCTTACATGCATAAGAGGGGCGGGTTTTCCAGAGTCTGATGTAGCAGGTGAGCTTCTTCCTCCTATAGATATCCGCGACGATGTCAAAATCTCAGGTTCTTCGGCAAATTCGTCGATCTCGTCTTCTCCAGTTTCAGCCTGCGGGACACCAGCATGTGCCACCATCGGCGTCACCGGTGCGGCGTTGGTGTCGATTCTTGGAATCGAACGGTTTATGCTTGACTTCTGCTCTAGCGTCTCAAGCGCATGAGCCTGACTAGAAGGTTCGCCCATAGCAGCGCCATTCTGGATTTCATTAGTAGTATCAACTGTGGTTTCCTGTCCCGACATATCTGCCGAGCGCTCCTCATTGTTAGACGCTTCGGGGTCGATTTCGCGGTGAGAAGGCGGGGGAGAAGGATAACGGGGGCGTTTTCGGGTAGGAGCAGATCGTACGCGTCGAATTGATGTGTGTAGTAGCGAAGCTCCAAGTGGTATAGGCTCAGCCTTCACAGACTGGGGGAGAATGATCAAGCTCTTAGGTCGCACGAGATTGTCACTTTCATCTTCGGTTTCCTCCTCGTCGCTATAGGTAGCCTCAACGTCACTATCCGGTAGAGGCATATCGGCCGGGGATATCTCCTTCGCATTGGATTTTTGGCTCGTCTCACTACTATCCACCTCAACATCTTGCTCTTCCTGCAATGCAAGTGCCGGGTCTGAATCTCTCGGCGTCGGAAGCAATTGAGCATGGTCTGTAGCGGTGCTCCCACGTCGTTGGCCCGATAATCCAGAAGCACCCGTGGAGCTGCGCGAGAACGGCCGCGAGTAGTTTGGCTCAGCGGGTGACCGGATCCTCTTCTTCCAAGAACGCCAGAGCCTACCAAGAGTTCGATCCAAAGCGACGCGTTCCATATCCAGCTCCTCGACGACAATTCGGTCAAAGAATTCTCCGGGTACCCGAGTGCCGTCCTTCAAGTCTTTCTCATATTTAACGCGCAACCGATTGAACGCAGCCTGGCCAGCAATAACGAGGACCTGTTCACCCATAAACTCGAGGATCGAGGTCAAGAAAATAGCAACAGCTGGGGAGACAATATCCGATAGGATATCGTCGGATTCTCCCCTAAGATGTTCCTGTTCCATATAATAGTCTTCATCTTCCTCTTCCATGTCACCAAGGGATGAATAGACCATGCATCTCAGTCTCGTTCTTTTCCACGCCAGTTCAAGATCCCAATCTGCAGGCGTCTCAGTGCTCGGGGATTGTGCTAGGTCTTCGACTTCGTTGCCACCAAGATATTCGCGAAGCTCCTCATCCGCATTGTTGATGACATCCTTGGCAAGTTTTGGCTTCAATACTTCGCTAACAGCCGGTCGGAGAGCCGAGAGCGCAGTTGACTTGGCAACGGCGATGATGTTGAATAGGAGTTGGTCGACGAAGTTGTTGGCAAGCTGAAGCGCACCTGGTGATACCAATGCGGTCTCTTCCGAGGGTTCAATTCCCACCTGATCGTACCATGTCTCAGAATGGCTATCGTGATCATTAGTCACAATTTGTGAGGCAGCAGACGCAGCGATGAACACTGCCTCGGGCGTGACGGATAGAGGAGGCGACATCAGACTATGGCCAATCGTAGATGGACGGTCGCTCGAGATACTTTGGTTTCTAGAACGAACATGTTGGGACGCGTTCGCGACAACGGCTGAGGAAGAACTCGACATGGTGGAATTTCGCGTAGGAAACGTCTCAATCGGAATATCCGTTGTAACGGCAGACCCCGGGAGGTCGCCCTGGTTAAGATAAGGCGACAGGGTGAAGCGAGAAACTGCAGATTTCTCTGCAGTAAGGCGCTGGAGGCTTGAGACACCCCTATCGACTTATTGAAACGTAGGAGCTATGATCAATATAGAATGTTAACGGGGAATTCTTCAGGAGAAAAAATAATTGGTATAATTAAGAGGATTACGCCGAAACGACTGCCGAAGAGAGAGCACGAAGATCATTGACGAATTGAACGAATGGGAACTCGCATATGAAACATTCCGTGGAGAGACTGGGGAAACCTAGCAACTTAAGATACAGATGATAGGTATGTAGGTAGGTAAAGAATGCATTGTACAAATGGAATCCTCTCTAGTTCTCTAGCTCGAGACTTTGGTAGCTTCTTCATGAGTCATGCGTGATAGCAAGACTTTCTCACAAATAGCTAGTCAATAAATGAAAAGAGAGGGCGGGGAGTCGTGACGCCGATATACAGTCAGTGTGACTACATGTGATGTGATAGGAAACTAGAAGAAATTGGTTGAAATGGATATTTGCGACGCCCGCTTGGCTACGAAGAGTGATACTTCACCACTGCTTCCCCTATTTTTGTAAATAAAATGGGAATGAGGCTTCACAGAGAAACTAGCCCCCTGTTGACTAGGATGTTTTCAAATATGGAAGTAAATAGAGCAGATCCGTAGACAAATGTCATCCCGGATCGAGAGTTTTTATTATATCAAAGCTTTGCGATCTGGCGAAGAAAGCAGAAAAAAGCAAGATAGGAACCGGCGGGCGCAAAATCAACCAACATACCCAATTAGTGATCAGGAAGAAGCAAAAGGCGCCACCGGTAGCTCGCTAGCTAATGGGGGTTTTTTTTTCTTGGGGTTCTTCAAAGCAAGCAATCGGCAAGCTCGTAAGAGGATCCAATCTGTCAAGAAGTCATGTTTGTTGCAGAAAGCGGGCGGGCGGGTTATGTTTGTCGGCTGTATTTGATGTCTTCTAATGGCGCCAACTACCTCACAGAGAGGAAACGGTCGGACGGAAGTTGTAGAAGGGAAATGTGAATAGAAGAGAAAAACATGGACAGGTAAGTAAGTAGTACTAATTAGTAGACAGTTAGATTGAATGGTGCTCTACTTTTAGTTTACCGGCGCGCGTGAGCAGGAAGGTTTAATAAGTTTTAAGCAACCTCGATCGTTTCGCGGCTGGAGCTTCCATTTGGCGTTGCAGCTGTTCTTATTTCTGTACCATCCACCCATCCATCCATCCATAGTACCTAGTAGTAATCGAAGGCAGGGTATATCCCGCCCCTTAGGTAGGATACCGACGCTTCCCCCCTACATACATGTGGTTGTGGTGTGTACCGGTACCTACAGCACTTCAGACTGGTATCGCATCGCCCCATATCAAGCTCATCCGGGCAAGGGCCACCATGAACAAAATAGCCCTAATTTACAGCTGCATACCAGGTACTAGGTAGCTCATCGACTAAACCAAGCTAGGATAGATACGTTTAGCCTACCCCTGTCAAACCCCCGGTTATCTGTACCCCTGAACTGGGGTCTGAATCAACCCTCTTTTTTTCGTCTTTAGATACTTTGATACTGGCCTTCTTAAACACCATAGGAACAATTCATTATAACAGCTTGTATGTATGTTTTAATGAAAAATGCCATTAAACAATTTGAAACATTGAAAGGTATGGGTGTTTTATCTTGGATACCGAAAGCCATTGTGGAGAGTCGGTAACACAAACATTGAATGTTGGTCTGTGTCTGTGCGAAGCACTTAAGAGCTAAGAATTTGGTGTATTCTACCGAGCTTACCTAGGATCTGTAGGTAATATCTATCAGATGTTTCAAGAGCAAATCTCGGAGATTTATTGTATACCTATGTACGTAAACGTGCCATAAGTAACACGTCCACAGAATGATGGTTTCCTTCCGAGAATTGCTCTCTGGCTCGTACGTCTATTTATGTTGAAAGGCTCCAAATTACGAGTAGCAGCATTTTCTGTAAGGCACCGAACCGAAATAGTGTCTACCTACCTATCGAAGCCCTTTTAGAATCGGTTCTAATTATTACATGTACAAACAGGTTACAGCCCCAGAAACGAAGACGGTAAGTAAGGGGGCCAGGCTTCAAGGGTGGAGGCCGAACAGGGAGGCGCGGAATTCGATATTGCTCAAGGAATGGCGTAACCCACAGTGGAGGCCCATGATCTCGTGGGAAGTGGAGGAACCTATCTTTACCCTTCGAATCCGGTTGGTGATTCCGGACTAATGCTGCGATGACACGCGAGAAATGACAGGGTCTAGGTAGTCATATGCTAACTATTTTTTACATAGCGTACCTATCTACACGATGAAATGTTTTGCGCAGTTGAACCGAAGAACTATCGATTAAAAGCTGCACGATAAAATCTGTAGCGATAGATTTACATATAATGTCGCACTGGGGTGAGATGATAAGGTATTAGGGGTTGTGCCCATTACAGTAGACGATCTAGCCTCTTGCCGGCCAACCCCCAAAATCTCCCGCAAGAGAACCGATGCTATATTTATTACATGTATATTGAAGGCACAGCTAGGCTTGTACTAGAATTTTACGGAACCGAATAATAGCACTTTAGTAGAGCTGGAAAAGAATAGCTTTACAGCATACTTCCTCTTCTTATTAATTTCATCTGTCAATGAATACTATCTTTCATCCTTCAAACGACATACTTCGTCGCTTCGTACATGTGCTGCTTCTACAGGCCTTTTAACGGCATATAACTAAGACATCGTAGAGACATGATGTGTGGATAAACTCCTAAGATCCGTCCATGGCAGGATGCAGGATTCCAATGCTGGCCCGGGTTTTCACTTTTCACCACATATCGCTTGATGCAGTCCCCAGAGCTTACTGGCTGCAACCCATCTGGTGACATATACGGCCCGTAAGAAGCAGGCTGCGCGACTTAAACTCCGGGGCACACCATTGCGTCAACCGCGTGGAAAAGAGTTGCCAATCTAGGACAGTGAGCAGGATTTACTAAATCCTTCACCGCAAGTATACATGCATATTCCCTTCAAAGGCAGTAATAAAATGGCATTTCGCATACTCTCGGTCCTTCTAGATTGGCCCACGTAGTACTATCCAAACAATCCGAAATATATGCACACATTGGAGCATTTCAGGGGATAAGACTATCGAACATTCTGACCGCACGACAAACGGCATCAAGTTTTTCTGGTATTCATAGGTCAGTTAGTGTAACCAGATGCCTTCCCTAAAGATAATAACATCAAGGTATCTATAATACGTTACTCTCATCCGTGTCTAACATATGTATGTAGTTATAAAGCGTACACATGTACTTATATTTAGTACGGTCATACTCCGATTTTCATATCAATAGGTAGCTAATATCCAAGCTGGATGTCTAGATTCTGGGGTATAATTAGACATGGAGTGATCTGCTTAGTGGACCTGAGTGTCACCATCTCGTACATGCGTACCATGTATTGCTTACCGAGATTTCAACTGGTCGCCATATACATATGTCCACCATGACGCAATTTGTTATCTTGGCCATTCTTATTGACAAACACCATACGAGTGTCGTCTACCAGGTGTCGGCAGGCTGGAGTGTTATATCGACCATTATCTCCACCTTCATATGGAGGGCGATAATTGCAGCGTTCCATTCACAATCCTTCCAAGCTACCATCCTGCGCCTTACCACAACATCTAGTGGGTGCTTACTGCATTGGAGAATACATCAACCGCCATGTGAGGAATCATACCAATTATTAGCTGTACCCATCGAAGATGATGCTCACGGCATTCATAAACCCCAGCTGATCCACACACGATATTCCTTGCGTCGATCCCCATTACTTAGTGAAAGGTCAACTTCCTCTGGTGTTATTTCTATTGCCACCAAGTCCTACTGATACCAACTCCGAAAATCAGAGCAGCAAACATGGATCAGCTTGATAAAAGGGCCGATGTAGAAACACAACTCAAAAAGGCAGCCGATCCGAACAAGAGATCCGGTAATACGGTGACCTATGCGGGCTGCTTACCGATCTGTCTCGGAGGTGTATCTCAAGCCATATAACAAATAGCACGGCACCGTTTTAGAATTTACGAATACCAATCTTGCTGTTTCTCTAATGTGTCGATATTAAGGAAACGATAGAGATACCAGCAGATACACTCGCAGAGGGCTTACAATGCTCTGCGTGTGTCCTACTGTCGGGCTATCCAACGCAAGAGATCGCAAGAACGTAAAGACTGCTCAGGGCAATGCAGCTCGCACTATTAATGGCTTCGGTATTCCCCGTTATAGCTCCGTAGGTACCAAGCGCAATGATCCTAGACAATTTGATATGTGCGATATCACCGCCGATTTGGAGACGAATATGAAAAATCATTTACTTCCACAGAATACCTACTAGCTATGGAGAATGTTATTAATACGCCTTTCGGAGTGAATCCTCTCCTGACGCCTGACCATCCGGCGATGGATCCCGGAGACGGTAGTCCGGACTCGGCTCAACGGCCAAGCCCTATGCAGCATCAATTTCAATTTCCAAAATAACGCCGGCCCCTTTTCAAGTCCATTAAGCAAACGGGACTACCAGATATTATAATGTACAAGTTGGCTTATTACGCCAGCCACTCTTCGCCCTACCTCGATGCGGTGTCCCGATGACCAACGGTCTCACGTAGGTGTTGTGTAACTCCAAGCCATCCTAATCCTTAGGCCGTCTCCGCAGCTTCCGAAACAATAAGATGACCAAGTTCTCTAGTAGGCTTAGCCACTGCCAGCCACTGCCAGCCACTGCCAGCCACTGATTCACGGCGAGGCCCTGCGGGATTCTTCCATACACCTTCCACGCATGTCGGCTTGGAGAATAGGCTATGTACGATTCCTTGTGGCGTAGGTGGTGGCCCTATGCTTAGGCATCCATAGATATTATTACATGACCATAGTGTGTCTGTCGGACTCACATCCCCAGACTCCCGAAGGCGCGGGGAATTTCCATGCCGCTATGACGGCCGCAGTGTAGAAGCAAGCTGTTTATTCAAGAAGCATGCCAACTCAAGGCAGCTATCTTTAGGTGTTCTTAACCTACTGTAGCGGTGGGCCCTAGCATTTGAATGAGTATACCCAGTCATGTATTTCCTGAAGATTGGGGGCCAGCAGGGACCCTTGCCAGTACGACGGGTACCCGTGATTGTTGGTGGACGGGTATAAGCATATATTGATTACATAGGAGGTAGGTATGTACGTAATGTCGCCCGTTTGAAGTGTATGTGTGGCCTTTGCGGCTGAATGCCTATTACATGCATGTTTCTCCCCTGCTAAAGCACATAATTGGATACTATGGCCGTCATTTAGTGGCGTAGCGGTGTCCGGCTTAACGTTAGGTACTTATTACTCTATGGTTTATTATGGATAGTATGAAACCCAGCAGTGGCATTTTATTGTGTGCTCCTAGAGCGGCACGACCTCTACCGGAGTTCTGTTAAACTCATCAAATGAACCTCTACCAGGTGGATTATATGTTTAAGTTGGCTATAGGATGTCTCATATCTACATGTATGTACTGATACCCGTAATTGCATACCGGTAAGACCCGCGAACCATCCATACCAACCACAACTCAGTTTAGTGCTATATATTGCACACATGTACCTCACCTACCCAGTCATTTCTTTCTGGCTACTGACATCAACAGAAGTAGATTCTAATGAGACAACGATGATATGATTGGAGTCACATAAAAAGACATGTTGCTAACTTGCAAAGCTGCTTGGCCTCTAACTCCAGAATGCCGGAGAAGACCCGGAAGAAACATCACATATAAAAGCTGGAAATTTGCTCATCATTAGTAGTACTCCTTCTAGAGTTACCACTTAAGGAAAAAGAAAACTAGCTGCTAAACACAACGTCTTTTTGGAAGCCCTTTTGTTCGTCTTAGCATATATGATTAACTCGTCTCGAACCATGCCTTCTTCATCCAGTAATCAGCCATCTAGATCTTCCCAGGTAAACTCTAGCAAGAGCACTGAAAGCAAGAAATCCAAACCCTACAAGCTTCCTTACACATATCCTACACAGCATATGGCACTTGACCGTCTACTTTCATGGGGTATATGAGGTCAATACACACCGGTAGCTAGGAGTAAAACCTAACAACAAAGAGAGCCAAAACATTGGGTGCGGCCAGCAGTGCGTGCTCGGGTGTCTGAGGATGTAACTACCTCTGGCAAGATATGTTTCACGTCCTCACAATGGCAATCTAGTACTTAGCTTAACCATATACCCGTACCAACTAGCTCCTTTAACAGAGTACTATCCATGGATGTATTTAGTCTCTACATCATGCGCCCAAGAAGGCGACAGTGCCATTAATAGATACCTAGTACATAGAACAGTGATTAAATAGGTAAGGTTATCATAATTTACGATAATTTCCCACAGGGCACGTACGGCGTCTATGCACTTAAGCCTTGCCAGCCCTGTCATACTATACAGTTATGGACACTGGCTTTCACAACGTCCAAGGCAGTTCATTATTGATAGACACTGGATCTGTAAAGATAAAGATTCTTAATAGTATTGCCTAGTCGCGGTTAGGTAGGTATTCATCTTGACATTAACTGCATTCTGCTTGAACATAGCCAAGGTGATTTAGGACAATAAAATACCACCTTGCCGAGTTAGCATGGGGCATTATCGTGTTCAGATGTTATTTTATATCTTATATAACAATGTCCTCCGATTAGATATAAATTAAAGACTCATGGCCGTTATCATTATGTTAATGGGTGGTTTGTTTGTTAACAGTGAATAATATGCGGTTATTAAAATGTTTAGCATGGAGATATTTACGGTTACTCATGGGAACTACGGGTTGTGTTGATTATATACTCACAGTGAGTATCCTCTATGGACGCATATGCGTTAGGAAAAAGCATGTGCTAGTGTTTAAGGAAGTAACGAGATATCGGATTGGTACACTTTATATTCGCAGAATCGATTCACTTTGGTGTTTAGATATTCGTGACGTAGGAGTTAAAAAGAGTTGAAGGTGTCATACTACTTGTCGAGAACCAATTTGTTATGTACATCTAGGTACCTGAAAAGTGAGTTTTCGCATAAGGCTCAAAGCTAGTTCCTCTAGGAAACAGGTATTAATCACTACCTGAGGTTATGGGATCAGCCATAAACGCGGCCTGTGCAGAGTGTGACGATGATATTACCGTGTCAACTGTTGACCTTTTAGACGCATTGCTAGACTATCATAAACCCGCGGTGGTAAACTCCCAATCAGCTGAGTGCGCTATCTGACCCAAAGCAAACTACCTGGTGGGCTATGATATCTGCCTTCCTCAACCTTCCTCAACCTTTTCATTTGCTAAAGAAGCTGACACCGGTAAAGAACATACATTCAACACCTGACGTTCATCACCTGGCACTCAATACCCGACATCCAACGACTGAAAAGTCGCAAGAAAAGTCACATTGCCATTGAATCTCAACCAACACATCCGACGATGAAGCCCTCTGATCTATTCAAGCGCAATAACAAGCAGGGTGAGGAGGCGCCTCTCTATGCTGGGGACCGAAACCCCATGACGATCGTGCTTCTGGGAATACCGGCATCGAAGCGTGTGATGGCCATGCTCGAGTATAGCCAGAAATACCCACCCAAGAAGGTCGAGAAGCCTGCCAGCCCCTACACGGCCTACGGTACCGGAGGAGACACCTTCATGGGATGTGAGGATATCTACAAAGTCTCCGAGTCCTCTGAGGATGGTGAGAAACAAGAGTCTTAGAGATGTTCTAACATCGTCGTTTCCCTTCAGGTGAGCACGCAACCTTAGTTGAGATATATCAGAAAGTCCTGTCTAACCTAGAAATTTAGCATAAAGGAAAGAAGTCATGGATGATACGAAGAAGTTCTTTCGCGAGGGGGCGCATAATTTCCGGAACACATATGGACGTCGAGGACATGCCTTGTACCGTAGTCATTAGAGAGAACCTTGAGACAAGAGTCCAGTAATGCATTCACTTCCCAAACTGGCCGTTTAGTATCACCCGTCATATCTCTATTGTCTAACGTAATGTGTTTGGTGAAACTTGCCATAATTAATTCTATGGCGTATAATTCTACATGATTAGTCGTTAAAACTGCGAGGACTTAACTTAAACCACAACTACAAATCATCCCTACTGAGTATTAACGTGTCGAAGCTGATATCACAACTTTTGCCATAGATTTTCACAATAAGCTCTCTATCCCCTTACAAAGGAAGCCCCCGGTGTTGGCGTTGGTGTCTAAATTAAGCTTATTTTCAGTAAACTCCCTAAATATGGAACAATGGAAGAGTGTCGGTTCCCAAGGGAACTCCTGGAGAATTCTCGGGTTCTTTGGACTCATATGTATTGGCAGGATTCGATTCATAGTTCGTCGATGCCAGGTAGCCTATTCAACTAGACGGTGCCTAGACTAAGCCTCATATTTTCCTTGGTCTCCGCGTGCGACTAATTAAGGTACTGTAGGTGAAACTTTAGGTAGATGCCTGGGCACGCAGATTCTCTTTGAATCTCTCAGTCTATTGATTTGTTATCTGAAATACTCTTTACCCTCGATTTTTTATGTACAAGATGCCCGTTACTGTTTCATGTTCTACTTTCGACACGTTCCTCTGTTTTTCTTTTCGAAGGGAAAGAATTTGCCTATATAAAATGGAAAAGGGGTTGCTCCGCGGAGATGTTACCCCCGGAGATGGGTCCACTTATTCGGCATTCGGAAGACGGAGTCAATGTGCCCTCGTGTCACTGCTCCACCGCTCTGGCCTGATCCATTTTGGGAGTTTTCGTTACCCAATATGACGCCAGGTGGACGACCAATTGGTCATGATGTCTTAACTATCCTTCAGAACCTTGAATGTCTTAGTCACAGAGTGTAAATATCCTTCTTGGACGCTTGCTCGTTTGCGACGGATTGCCATGACACCATCCCTCTGTGGAATGAGAACGAAAATGAAGCGGTAAAATGCCACTGGCGCGCCCAAACAACCCGACCATTAAATACGATCCATCAGCCATTAACATGCTCGTACGTCGTGATGGTGATCTGCCATCACTAGTATTTCGCTTGGTGCCGACTAAACAACTTTCTTGACTGTTTTATATACCTACCACATATCGCTCATTCCTGATATTGACCTCTCTTTCCAGGGACGGCGCATGCCCAGCCTTTCCGGAATACAGATGCCCCTCCAACCGTCCCAATGGCACTTCGAAATCGACGAATATCTTAACCCCTGGCTACCTCCTGCGCCATGGAAACATATCCCGTATCCCATCGCCCGCTTCCTAGGTCATAGACCAGAGCACCAGCGCCCGCTTGGCAACATAGCCATGATCTTCTGGGCATTTATCGGTATCTTCTGCGCTCTTACCATCATCGAGATCGCAGGGCGCTCCATCCCCTCTTTCGAGGAACACGGCGCCCCTATTATTATCGGCAGTTTTGTGAGTCCCGACTGGCTGATACGGCCTGTCTCACCTGATACCATTGGGGTAATACTTACACGTGTTCCCAGGGCGCCGCCGCGGTCCTCGAGTTTTACGCCATCGAGTCTCCCCTCGCGCAGCCTCGCAACGCCCTCCTAGGCCAGTTCTTCTCCTCGTTTATCGGCGTTTCCATCTGCAAACTCTTCGCGTTGGGTCCGGTCTCGCGAGAGCTGAGGTGGCTGGGTGGCTCACTCAGTTGTGCTTGTGCCGTCGCGTTCATGGCTCTGACAGGCACTGTGCATCCACCTGCTGGCGCTACAGCTCTCCTGGCGGTAGTCGACGAAGGGGTCGCGCGGCTCGGATGGTTTCTACTCCCCGTAGTCCTCTTTGGCTGCGTCTTGATGCAGGCTGTAGCCCTACTATTGAACAACATTCAGCGACGGTTTCCCGTCTACTGGTGGACCCCCGGCCAAGTCGGCCGTCCGAAACGGCAGTCAAGTGAACGGAGTAATAGTGATAGTGGCAGCGACACTGGAGCCAAGCTTGAAGTGACCAAAACACGCCATATGGAAGAGGGGAGGGTCGTCGTAGAGGAGGCCAAAGTGATTATAAAACGTGGTCATGTAAGCGTGCCGAACGACATGTATCTTTCTCCGGAAGAAAAAACGTTTTTAGAGGAGTTGAGCGAAAGATTATAAGAGCTACACACTACACACTATACGCGTTCTTCTATATGTCTATTCTTACTTCCCCTCGGAGATGCGCGATTTTATCGCGCGCCACTAAACTCCCCACGGCTTATCGTGGGGTAAACAATATGTCTCGGCCACGATCATTATCAAGGTTAGCCCGTGTTATGTCATTGAATCTATAACAGCATCTTATCTGTTCGCTCCTCTAGTAGAGGTAAGCCGCAATCCTAACAATCGTATCATTACGCAGCGATTCTTACTATAGAAGCGTATAGTCTGCCCACGGCGTGACAAGCCCCTATTGTATCCTTACGAAGCGCATGGTGGCACGCCAAGTGGCGCATAGCTCCCATCTCCTAGGCATGTCCATCATTTCAAATTCGACTTTTCCCTAGTTTTCAAACTTGTTAGACGTCAGCGTCTCACGTTGCTGAGTATGGAGGAAGGAGAAGGTAAACGATACTTATCTCCGCCAAGGTATCTAAGGGTAGGGGGTGAAGCAGAAACTAGCGTACTAGGCTAGGGGGTTACTCAACCTAGCCGTCGATCTAGCGGCGGAACTACAGCACTCAGAAGACACGGTCATTTCTAAAAGAGGCATAGGGATGGAAGACAACTCCCGGTCTTCGGGTCTTACTATGTCCGGTATCATCTCCAGTCGATCTAACTTCGTTCTGGTACCAGACACTACAAAAACAGTAACATACAACCGTGCGTCCATCCTAACAACATACATAATAATAGTAGGCTCCCTTATTACTCTTCCATGCGTTGACCTGCAAATCGACCCCCATCAACCATATATATCGTGACAACCTAGAACATCCGAGTATCCACGTCAGTGTCATGACCTTATATACCGAAGGAAGTAACAGCCCATTTCATATCCCTCGTCTCACGGCTCCGTTGGTACGGTCCGCCACAACGACCGTCCAAATCCTAATACATCTGGCGGCGGCCCCATTCGCGAAGATGAATCGCCACGACGAAGTTGAACTCTGGGAGCTGGTCTAATAAGTGCTGCCATCCAGGGGGGAGAGGATCCTCGAAGTCATAATCCAGTGGGTCAGCGTCGAGATGCAGGATTTTGTTCCTCTGGAGCCAGAAGACCTTGGTAAACTGCAAGAAGCAGAAAATATGGGTGCTGATCTCGTCTCCTGAGAGATATTTCCGCAGCGCGGACAGGTCCGGCATCCCTTTTGGGACGAACGCGGTCTCGTATGTATCGAATAGTCTGGCTAACTGTTTACCATCCTTTATGCCGATATGGATTGTGGTTTCCTCGGCGAACAGCCCGAAAAGATCCGAGTCGATGGCTTCGCGGTGCGTCAAGTGTATCGTCATATCGAAGAGAACCACAGAACACGTCTTTCGCCCGGCAAGCCGGTCCAGGACCCACATTGTCCGGCTATCCGCTCTGGGACCATCGTGCACAACCAACTCATGGCCTATGCTTATTGGGATGTCGGAACTATTCACGAGTTTTCGGATTCCCGGATCGGCATGGTCTTCATCGTAGATGTAACAGTCGAGCAAATAGCGGTTATTGAGTATGGCTATATCATGCCCGTGATCTACCCATATGGGCATGTTCAGTGAGCGCGGGTACTCTATCGACCCGAACAGCCGGGCAATATCCCGTGATTCTCGACAGACTCGGGCGATTAGCGGCGGATTGCTAGATTGGATCTCCTTGTATTTTGGCCAGGATCTGAGTTCCGGCTCTATTTCGACAATGCGGCGTGGTATGCATTCAGCCCAGATCATCCGTCGAAGTTCTAGAGGGAGATTCGGGAATAATGAAAACGTCTGCAGAGGGCCCGCCATGATGTGCTGCTTGTAGGACAGAAATATTATGGTGACTTATTACAAACTGATTTGAAAGTCTGGTGGTGAGCGATTAGGTAGATCTTAATATTTGTTGCGAAGCGTGATGGGTGAATTTGTTGTGGGTTGAAGAGTAAGATGGTGGCAGGATATGGGACTTACTTACTGAGCCAGCTTTGCCATTTTATGCGTCGAATGTACCTTTGGAATATTTTTAACGACGGCAAAACATCAGTAACTTAAATTTACGACGGAAAAAGCGTCGTCTGCACGAAAACTTTTTGTAAACGTTTGAAAGGAGATGATACAGCGTCACGATTGATAGATAGAATGTGATCACACCTAATACCACTGATAATAGCATTGCTTTAGACCAGCCTCGTAAACTTTCTGGTATTATATTTCTTGCCTACCTATACAGATATTTATGTCTTTTCGAAACTATCTACACTATTTTACTCGAACTTTTTCAAGTGGCTGCACCAACTTCGGCGCTTATTGATAATAATCACTCCAAAGATCACCACGAAAGCTAAAGGCTGGCTTACCTAGTTGGGAGCCGAAATCCGGTCCCGACTACCATTTATACTTGAGCGATGAACTCTGAAGAGAAGAACTAATTGGGAGCTTAGAATGCGGATAGACTTTGAGGCGTATGTCCGATGAGACTTACTGACTCTCGTGGCGTTTTCGGCTTCGTAGCAAGGCGCTCTCGGCAGTGCCTGGCGTTTGGATAGTTCGTTAGTGCTTTGTTTTCTGGACAACTTCTTCGAGTAGCTGCTTAATTCTATCAACAGGTTCCTTTTGATCTGGAAACAATACCTGAGCTTGGGCTTCGAGCCGTAAGCAATTGGTACACTTACTATCGACAGTTCGTATCGGTCCTTCAACCTTATGGTAACAATGTACTCCTCCTTTCGCTGCACAGAATGACTCGACTTTACCGTCACCTTTATGGCCGCATAGGCGGTGGGACTCGTGGTAGATTTGGCACATGGCGAGTAAATGGATAGTGTATATCAATAGATTAAGGTTTCTTTGCAAGGACAATGTTTTCTTTGAAGCAACGCATAGCAACTAAAACAAGCCTCCGAGGAGAATAAAGCAGTCCTTATAAGTTAGTGGAAAATCGGGTAATAATTACTGAACAATAGAGATAGAATGTAACGTAAAAGTTGTTAAGCAACTACCTGTATGTTTGGATGCGAACCGTATGTTCAAATTCGTTGGCGTGGCGCACTTCCCATGATCCAATGCCATCATGACCGTCTTACGGCATGGCAATTTACCCCTGTGTACACCTCGGATAGTTGGATATCAACATATAAACTAAGTGCTCGGCGAATACATTACGGGAATGGTATGATCCCCGCGTAAAGTGAGCTCAGAGGTATTCGGGGATGAGTAGCGAATGATCTTGGACTATACCGAATCAGATAACTGGATATAGTCCCTCGATATTCAGCTAATAACCTCTAGATAATATTTAAATTTCAAAAAACCAAAGCTATAGATACTCCAGTTAGGTAAGGTTATCTAATTTCCGACTTCGTCTTGGAAGATATCTTGGAGCTGATCCCTGCGCTTTTGGCGAGTTGCCGGGTCCGCCTTACGTGATGAACACCTACTTAAGCAAGTTCTACCTACCTGTACCTACTCATACATTTAAAGATCTTGGAAACTTAAATAGAGCCTCTTCGATGCTTATTGCGAATGTCGCTGTAATAAAGTTTAGGCTATCCCCTTACAGTTAGACAGTTTGGTAAGGGGGGCTAGAGCCCCACTAACTCTACCTCTGTGGCTGTCTCATTGGCTCTATAAAGTTTGGCGATCAACTGTTGAGCTTCTAGCTTCATTTATTTTTCTCTTTACTTTTCTACTCCAAAAATATCTCTATTCGACCAGAGTACGCCCTAGTTCAGACAACGTTTCCGCAGCTTAGACGGAATCGAAATATATTGGGTGAATCTTGCCTGGCCGTCTCGAGTACGTGGCTTGAAAGGACTGTTAGTACGCGCCTCCATTGCTTCTTAGTCTAAGTATGGCTCACGATCCAACCGAGGAAGGGGATAAGTCTCCAGTCGAGAACGTCGCGGACAATGAAGCAGCAACTAGGGCGGAAAGGGGCCAGCCTGCTCATGTGGAATACGATATTGAGAGAGTAGAGGCAGTCTACAGGAAGTTAGATCGCCGTATCATCCCAGGTAAGGTCATTAACCATCCTTGACGGCCAGCATTTGTGCTAAGAATACTTCGCAGCGTTCTGGATCTTGTACTTCCTCTGCTCCGCCATCCGCTCTAATATCGGTTTGGCGCAGACGATGAATGCAGATGTTGGACATGATTTAATGACGATGCTTGGACTTACGTCTAACGATATCTCCACCGCACTGGCTCTCTTCTATGTGTCTTATGTCATCTTTGATTGCCCCTCAAACCTCGTCATGAGCAAGCTCAGCCCTAGAGTCTGGATGGCTAGAATCGTCTTTGCCGTGGGCGTAATAGGAGCTTGTTTCACCGCCGTACAGGCTGCTTGGAGCTTGAAGTGAGTCTTGGAACCGCCTTGTTCATTAGTTACCACAATGCTGATTGCTGCTGCCAGGCTATTACGATTTCTGCTCGGCGTAGTAATTGCCGGCATGTGGCCTGGCATGTCTTATTACCTGACTCTGTTTTACCCACCGTCTCGGACGGGAAAGCGGATTGGATATTATTTCACAGCTTCACAGGTCTCCGCCGCAGTGGTGGGTTTAGTATCTGCAGGGTTCCAGTTGATGGACGGCGTTGGCGGGCTCGTCGGCTTCCAATGGATGTTTCTCATATATGGACTACTTGCTGTCGTCCTTGGCTGGACCCTACTGTGGTGGTTACCCGACCGACCCCTACCACCTGGAGAGCAAAGGAAACGCTCTGGTCTCGCAAAATGGCTTCCTCCGACCCCGGAAGCTTTAAAGGGAGAGGACGCTCTAGTTCATTATGAAGATCTCAAGCGAGTCTACCATTCGAGACCCTGGACTCTGAAAGACTTAGGGTATGTCCTTTTGGACTGGAGGCTGTGGCCACTAACTCTTATGTACTTTGGTGTGGTGGGAGTCGGGATTGGAACCCAGCTCTATGGGACAATAATTATTCGCGGTATCAACCCATCATTCACTGGGGTGCAGCTCAGTCTTCTCTTTGCACCTATCTGGATTGTAAGTTGGAACTTCCTGAGTTTATGTTTTTGGCCGCTAACCCTACTAGATGGACATGTTCGCGATCATGCTCGTTACCCCTATTTCGGATCGGTTCCACCGCCTACGCCCCCTATTCTTTTCATGTGCCGTGTGCATTCAGATTGCTGGGCTTCTTACCACGACCTTTGCTCCTACCTCGAACCCCTGGGCAAGGTACGGGGGTCTCCTTATGGTCGGCTTTGGTCTTGGACCGACAGTACCCATCTGCATGACATGGACCAATGAAATCTTCCAGCATCGACATGGAGAGGTGGGCGTGGCTGCTGCATCAGCACTGGTCTCAGGTCTGGGGAATCTCGGTAGCATCACGACAACTTATGCACTGTACACGGGCTGGCCGGCAGATGCAGCTCCTGGACCCCACCAGTACCGTCGAAGTAACTTGGTTATGATTGGCATTCTATGCATAAGCATCCTGAGTAGCGCCATTATGTTCATTGCGCTGAAGATCGTTGGCAACAAACCCAGCCATAAGATTGCCAGCAGCGGCAGCTCCACAATTGATGGCTCAGATGGCTTTCAAGATGGTGCTGCCCGTCGCGAGCTTCAGCAACGCGGCTTCGGTCGCATGTGGTGGAGTAAGAGGGTTTCTTAATCCTCTACCTCGAATTCGTTGGAGATGACCACTGGCTACTACTCGCCATGACATTCAACAAATTCAGCAGTTTTGGCCATGGTGTGCATATTTCCCTTCTGGAGATCCGGGCAATTCAACCTGTCCTTTTTAACTTTCACTTCGATATCACCGACTCTATCACGGTTTCGTTGGACGGACCATACCCCATGAGAGGCCAGATGTGCAAATCGTACGAAGGGTTTTCAGCTTCGACGACGAAAGTGCCGCTGCGCCATCGTTGAGATTAGGGCATCTGGGTAAAGGCAGGCGGGGCGAAAATGCCGGAGCGCTATCGCATGTCGCTTGTCTTGTGGGAATGTGGCGTACGCGGACCGTTTGCATTTTTATCCTTTTTGGGAAGGTTTGGTTATGGCGCTTGCATATGATACCCCATCTGTGTTTTGGATACGCTGTCATTCGAGATCCTCAATTCAAGACTCGCCGGCGACAGTGCTCTTACGCCATCGCTTGGGACGGCGTGTTGCAGCCGAGGCGGGACCGGCGACAATGCTTCTGCGCTATCGTTTGGGAACTCGTCTCGTGGGCGTTGCTTACACACGTTTCTTCGAGGTTTTGGATCCTTGGTGCAGGATAAGAGGAAGAAGTATGTAGCTTAGCTGTATGCTCGCTACGTCGATATATACAAATAGGCGGAATGCTTTTTTGGCCTCGCGTTTATCATCATAATCCCGTGACGCCCCCCAACCCCGTTGATTAATATAAGACACCCATCGTTCAGACGTAAGTATTGTATTAAGTATTATCAGCAGGATTCGTCGGTACGTCGATCAAAATTCGCAATCTAGTCCCACAGTTTCTATCAAGTTGCCTTGATCATTGTGAATCCGGGTCCCACCGGCTCTAGAATATGGGCTTCTCGCGGCTTAAGAAACATCGGCTCGGTAATAGCGAAGTACTCTTTATAGTACGGCTTGGTGAGTTGGTGCTGTTCGTAAGTTAGTTTCAATTCCAGTCCAACCGCCTTATATATCGCAGGGAAGATGGGTCCTCGACTAACCTCCATAAGCCATTGTGTGTCCTTTGACCTATCGCCTAGTTAGTGCATCTATCCTGGTTTCCTACTCTGTCATAAACGGATATAGTGAGTAATGTCGTACCAGTTCTCAACCCAACTGATCTTGCCGGGCTCTTCCACGGACCTGTAAACCTCGAAGAATAGACACTCGGGCTCCGCAGCTACTAGGTCGAAGATAGCCTTGAATGCGACTAAGAACTTGTCGACGTTCTCGGGCGCTATGTGGACTGTTACATGGAGGCTGACGATCTTGGTTTCGGGCGCAACTCCGTTTGGCGTCGCCGCGCTGTCATTCGTCTGTTCCTGTTCGGTTTTGACGGCCGGTGCTGGTGCTTCTTCTTGAGGTTCTGGAGACTTGGTCCCGGCGGTAGTGGTGATGACCTGGACTGACTGCCTCTTGGCAGCTTTGTCACTCTTCTCTCTCTTACTCCCACTGCGGCCGAGGGATATGCTGCTATTCCTCCAATGCTTGAGCACCGAGTTTCTGATGCTACTACCCGTGGTACTCATGTTGGGAATGTTGTTAGAGACAGAGAACTCTCGACCCGTGGTGCCGATTTCTTAGGATGGCAACCATCCATCTTGTAGTGTCGTAGGTGCTCGGTATATAAGCTGTCAATGTCACGTCTTGACTGCATACGATAACCGGGGTCAAGGGAAGAAGCATGGGCACCTCGCGGAATATTTATTTTATGGTTCTTGGCTAGGGTCTACGAGCTAGGACGTAGAGGGCAATAGACAGCGGATGGTGGGGCCGCTACAGCTGCAAGGGACTAATTTTCGAGATGTTCGGCTTTAGCCATGCAGATTCCTAGCACGATCAGGTGTCATGGCAGCAAGGGAGTCCCGGTGTCACACTCGATGCCACGCTTCGCGGCCACTTTTTTCTTTCAACGCAACCCAGGAAAACTCTCACATCGCGACAGAATCGGAAGCACAGAGCATTATACAAACAATGCGTGCAGGGCTGCTGCAACGTCTTCCCCTAGCAGATCTGTGAGTTCGGCGTGGCGCCTGGGATGTCGGCCGTAAGTCTTTCAGCATTTCCTGGTTCTAGCCCATAAATGTGCCATATCAGGTAAGCTGGAGCGGTCCTTTTCCCCCTCCCCTTTCTACTTACGAGCTGACCCCGGACTTCCTTAGGCTGGGTGAAGCGGAAATTTATTAACGAATCAACGAATGAGTCTAGTTTTCAAGCTCCCATTCGCAAACGCAAAAGAACACGAAAAAAAAAAGTCCCCTTCTTCCTTAAACGTCAAATATCGCTCTAGTCTTATCTAAGCATCTTGGCCGTGAAAGGAGTGCGGACTTTTTTATGATTATTTATTTCCTATCGCCGGATGTTTGCTCTCCTCCTAGTCTAGTCTACGATCTAATTAGGCTACGATATAATAACAAGACCATAGGTTCTGGAAACACTACCGATCCCTTTTCTTTCGGGTTTGGCGAGCTTGGTGGCGCATGGCGGCGCGGAAGGGTGCAGGACTACGGATCCTTTCCGAATTCTTGGTAAATTCGAGAAGCCCCGTGCGCATCAATCAAATGGTGGTTTTTAAGAATGATAGATTTCAGCTGCTATGGCGCGTTGTTTCAAGCTGGCCGGACTATACGGCGACTACTCTTATGTGCTGTTGATTGGCGACATCGTGAATTAGCTTCATATGACCTTGCAAGCCCTTTCCCGCTAAGTTGGAGGGGCCTACCGGTTCACTACCTTCAACATGAATAGAGATTTGAGGGCGTCAAATTCGGTGGCACATCGGTCCAAGCGATTTTTCGACAATCAGTTCTGTTTGCGAAAGACGTAGATGTCTTGGCTTGGAGTCTTTCCCTTCTCGTCTATATGGGTCTTTCGTTGCTAGGAGGGCGAGGCGAGGTTAGGATCTCCTTATTCCTCATCCCGTCAAGTTTCATTACTCCGTCGCATCTCCCTTACGTTTATAATAGTCCTCGTGTTAAGTTCTGGGCCCTTTAGTTGTCATGATCTAACTGGATGCCGTGACTTGCAGTACAGCAACTATGCTCGCCGCCGTTGCACTTTAAGGCGGTCAGGCCTCTGCTGCTAGTCGTCAGATATGTTTCCCCCATGGTCATTTGTTACTGTAGGGTATGGAGAGGGTGTTAACATTGGTCGGGATTATGCCTCCTTCAAGATCTTTCCGAGTTGGAGGAGTCTTGCGTCGTTGCATTCTAATTTAAGAGCCGCCGATGCACAAGGCTATGGAACGCTGACGGCATATAACCCTTAAATAATCGTATCGAGCACCGAATCCGAGACGGCAGTTTGATGATTTTCCTGCACTGGACCTTTGCGAGGCGGTAGTATTCAATGTACGGCACAGCATGCCGATGCAAGTCGTTTACGGCAAACCCGCTACTTCGAACACCGGGGTTTGCATTGTCACTTGCGTAAATGTGGATCATATAATATGTTTTATATTTCCATTTAAATCTATAGATGGATATGTTCCCGGCGTCTTTGCCTAACATTGGAAAAGTTACGCTGATCCTAAAGCCTGTTTCCATTCCTACTCCTCTTATATCACTGCCCATCTTGTCTATACTTCTTCCGTTAATACTCAGAATGTCCATTGTTCCTATTCTAATATGCTACGGAAGCCCAAACGCTTGCCATAGGACACTTCATAGCATGTCTCCTATGGAAGTTCATCTTATACTCTATTGCAGCTTGGCCATATATTCGCTTGCAATGAACACTTAACATAATCAAATCAAGGTTCACTTACTCGCCGTGGCAAGGGACGCACACTAGGAATCATCGTCTTAAATTCCGAGCACGCTAGACTACTAACTACATCATATGTAAGGGCGAATAATATACTAATTGCTTACGCTCGGCTGGAAACCTGTTAGCCCAATAATTACTGCCACTTACTGGAAGATAGAATAGCTGGCTAGGTCTTTCTTCGCATGTTTTTCTCTCGTCTTCATCAGCATCTCCAGCGAAGTCTGAGTTACCGGTTCCATGATCCCTGGTCTTGGAATCGTTAACTGCTCCTGTACTTTTAATGGTATCGCATTAGGACGCACTTGGTTATTTGGTACCGACTTAGTCGGCTGTGGCTGGCCATTTTGGCTAGATGTAGAAGATTTGGGCGGAGCGGTGGGAGCAGTGGAAGGAAAAGTAAGAGGAGAGCCAGCGTTTCTATTCATTTGTCTGCTTCCGATGATTAAGCCAGGATTCTTGGTGCCAGAAATTATAGGAGCGCTATGTCGCAGTTGATCAGCTATGGGATTCACGGCAAAGCGTAAATAGGTAAAAATGCTCTGGGGTTGTTTCGACATGGATTCTCGTAGCCCTTGGATAGCTTCCTAATTATCCCTAGAATCTTTATAATTGTTATGAACTGTGATGTAGGCGAGATGTGTAAATACCTTTCCACATTGATAGGAGAGGGGTCCAGGTCAGCAAGGTAGGCTCATATAGTAAAAAGCCTATAAACAGGGTTATTCACTCGTGTATATCTACAAATGAAACTGTTCTGATCCCAATATCTAATAGAGAAGATACTGATTGGTATTGTTTGGAGTCGATGTTATCCCTTTGTTCAATCATCAAAGACCTAAGAGAGTGGTACCCATAGGGGAGATAAAGGGGGGTTAACTTGAGGTTCCCACATTCGATTTATTACTCCCATGCGTTTTGACAGCTCTGGCGGGATATAGTATCGGGCATAGCTGCTAAAGAGACGTGATTAGAATTCGGGGGCTAAGTCTCCAAAATATTAAGATAGGGGGACATGCACTTGAAAAATGGATGAGTTATGCCTTAGCACTTATTGTGGCTACTGCTCAGGAATTCACGTACTGCCGGAATATAGAAATGTGTTTGTATTGATATCAAGGTATACAATTCATGTTTACATGTAGTCAATGTGGCAACTGGTTTGGCGGTGGGGCTCTAATTATCTATATATTGTGTAGGACGGTGATTACCTGTGTAATACTTCAACATGCGAGTGTAGGTCGTTCTATAATATTGCATGCTGTCGATGTAGCGACATTACGCTCCATTCCCTCGACCTCTTCCACGGCCCCCGCCACGGCCGCCTCGTCCTCGACCACCTCGGCTTCCCCGACTGCTCTGACCCCCTCTACCGCCATTCGGGGCGCCCCTATTATTACTCTGATTGAGAGATTGGGGGCGAGGAGGCAAGGATGTGGGCGCGGACGGCAATGATCCCTGAAATCCCGTTCGTCGAGGGGGAGGGGGCGGTCCAGGAGGAAGGGGTGGTTGCCGGGACGAGTTCCCGTTGCTTTGAGCAAAGCGCGCCGAGGGTGGCGGCGGAGGGGTAAACTCCCTCTCGTTCTCACGTCTGCGGCTCTGATCATTATTGCGGCGGGCCCGCCCACGGTTCCCACCTCGCCCGAGGGAACCGATGTTGCTTGCTATTCTGATCTCTCCTCGAGGCTCCTGTTTCTTGATGGGTGCATGAACAAGATCTTCCTCTGAATCGTCGCTAGAGATAAAGTGAGTATGGACCTGCCTTTTTGCCCTCCCAAGTATGTGGAAATTTCCAACATGCGATCCATCAAGATCTACGTCGATCCAAGCGATAGCGGCATCATGGCTATCTTGGTCTATATAGAGGACGCGATTCGCTTCTGACCACGTTGTTGTCCCTGTTACGGGTCCTCCTCTGTCCGGTAACCCGCACTCCGGGCCATAGTGTCCTCTTCCGCCGCAAGTATAGCAGAAGGCTGGAATATCTTTAACCTTATGGACTTCGGAAGATGGAGTGTAACTCCTCCAAATGTCAGAGCAACGCTCCTCTGTGTGCTCGGCGCCACAAAATGCGCAGCCGCCTTGCTCTTCTAGCGCTAGAGCAAGTTTCTCGTGACAGGCCGCGCCGTTGTGCCCTAGCTGATGGCACTTCGAACACCTCTCTTTTGATGGACAGCCAAAGGACTCATGATCCTGACTCCCGCAAAATCTGCAATGTCTCTGTGGGCATTCACGGGCACGGTGTCCAACACCGGAACAGAATAGACAACACTGAGATGGGTTTTCTGCGCCTGGGAAATATCTTCGTTGTTGCTGTAATTCCTCGTCCTCATCCTCATCCGGGGCCTCTCGAGTAGGCCCATTAGACGAGACGGATTTCTCTTCCTTTGCTTGATCATTTGCCTTCTGAGATCCCTGGCTAGAATAACGTCTGCGCAACTTCGAAACCAGTCGTTCGAGGTTGTCGCTTTCTATGTTTTTCTGGGCGGCTTCTTTGGCAGTCTGTACTCGCGTTTCCTCCGCAACGTTATTCGGGTCGTCTATAAGCTTCCAATCTTCGTGCTGCAGATGGGCATTAAATCCTATTCGCACAACTTCGGTAGTTACAAGGTCGACCATGCCGGTATTCTCTTGTATCAAAGCAGCAGTCCAAGTGCGAAGCTTTTCCCGCCATGAACCGGGCGTCACAGAACCTTTCGTAGCGCGAAACGTTACAGAGGGGAGCTTCCACGTATTTCCACCTGTGCTAAATGTAGGATTAGATACCTTGGGCTTTAGGGGCTCTTGTGTTTCTTTATCGTCATCCTCATCCGCGTGGCTTTGGCGTGAAGAGGCGAGCTCTGCTTCGGTGGAAGCGGATGTATCATGAGGAAATAGGTGAGCAGCTGGCCTCCCGAACGAGGTCCTCGCTCCTAAACTAAGCCCTTGGTTCCAGCCCGTATGTTGAACGGGTCTAGTTCCAGCCTTGTCAATGAAAAATGGCCCATTTGGTCTGGTGGACTCTTGAGGTTCATCCATAGTAGCATCAATTTCACCATCCGTGGAAGGTTCGTGCGCAGAGGCACCACGGTTAGCCGTGGTTGATTGATGCTGTGCAGGGCTAGCAGGACCAGGGGTAGGACTCGACTCTACTATTTCGCCGTCATCCAGACCCGAGTCGCTATCATCGTCGGGGAGGGTTGTTCTCAGCTTTTTCAATGAAGGTAACGAGGTACCATCCTGATTATCCTCGTCGTCGGAAGGGAGTAAGCCCTTGAGCTGCTCCCCGTAATCACGCGGACGCTTGTAGCTTGATAGGCTGCTGGGAATACCAGATGCGCCTTGGCCAGCGCCAGTGGCGTGGTTCATCACGGTTTGGTGATGCACCAGAGCGAAAATAGGGTGAGTGTGGATGTTCGTGCCGGCGCTGATGTTGATACCCAAGGGTAAAAAAGTGGCCTGGGCTTGTGATTTGGAGGAGAATACGACGGTTGACGGTACGCTACACTACTGGAGCGAGCTTGCCTGCTTAGATGTGCTTGGGCCAGCGATTATAAAACACGACGAGAGCGAGTTCAACGTCGTCTTCGTCGTCTTCGTAATCATCAAATTCTTTTGATTTCCCCTTGAGGAAAAGTAAATGAGAGAATACAACGCGCGCATATATCTACACAATGCAAATGCGCGCTATATCTCAGGACCGCGTTGTTGACGACATCGATTGTCACTACTATGTATCGTTGATAGTGCGGCTCTTCAGATGGATTTTTTCTGGAAATTTAATGCAAGGTACCTGGGTACCTGGAGTAAAGTACCTCGTACCTCGTCGTACTGTACAATTAAAGGCTTCTAATTGGTCCGTGCAGATCTCGGAAACAACTTAAATAATGTAACAAATGACCGCATGCGCGGACGGCAAACTTCATTGTGGCGATCAGGTATTTACCCTAGTATCAATTGATAACATAACCGGGTAATACTAGGTAGTCGATGACACCAAAGGTATTATTCATTTAAACGAAGAGAAAGGGGCGAAATATGGGTTACACGGTACCCTCCCAACTGCTTGGAACAAGGAAGGAACGAACTTACATACACATAGAAGGCAATGCAAATCACATGATCTCGTGATTCATATGGTAACATTGAAAGGAGACTTCTTCAAATCAATTGATGTTAGGTTCAAGGGTTAGGTAAGGAAAAGGAAAGTGCATTCATTCATTATTAACCTTGGCTTAAAAAATCTCAACATAAATGACCGGAGACCCATTTTGACCCCGAAATCTCCAGCTGCAGCCACGCACGCAGTTAGGCAAGTCCACGCCAGAAAATTTGGGGGGGTACTAAAGGTAATTGGCAAGTGCCTGCCTAGTAGGAGGTACATATATCATGTAATTGGTAGTGGGACCCCTGTTCCAAAGTCTCCAAACCAGGCCCTAGTACATCCCGTAAACCTGTCCTGACCTCCTCATTGTTCGGTGTTGCTGCTGACCTGCTTCTACCTACGACCAGGCCCACCACTACTACTATTACCACTACTTCTTTGATCATCACCTTCCATAACCAACCCATTCTTGTCTTGTTCTAACCCTCACTAACCTACTTCTCTTTTCCATTCTTCTAACTTTCAAGTCATCTTGCACTTTATTCGTAATACGCTTCAGTTAATTGTATTCATCGCCAATCAATTATTTCCGCGCCCCTTTCGAGTCAACCGTGCAGCATTAGAAAGTCTTCAGGGATTCATCGCGCATCCGTATTCGCGTCCAGACCCTCATGTCCTTTACGACCCCCCTCTCCTAAAGCAACATCTCTAGCTTTTCTTACTCGGCATCTGCTGCATTTTTCTGCGATACCCTTTAGACTATCCCCAGCCCTCTCGCCACCTTGCCTGGCGATCGACAGCCAACTCTCCTGCCTATCTCGATAGCATCAACAGCTTACCGCTTTTCGAAACACCGGATACGCCGACAAGGAAACCCCCTTCCCGAGCCAAAGCTGTGTGGATGACGGTCACATCCAAAACTACGAATTCGAACTCGACTTCTCCGTCCAATACCGCCAAAGTGTCTTCCCCAATCCTCATCCCCCGCACCGTCTCCTACGACGTTGGTACAAACCCTCCAAGGCGAGGTGGTACCTATCTCGATATGGGGGATTCCAAGTCGACTAGGAGGCGGCGGTCGAGCAGTATCCTTCAGATATATCAGGAACCGCAGGAGCCGATAGAGCAGTTGAGTGACCAGTCTGCTCTCCCGAACCTCAATGCGAATTGGGTCAACGCCAAAGGTACGTCGAGATTCAGTATTCCCTAGTGACAAGTCCCAATTTCTAGATCCTGGTTCGTACTTGGGTAGAACGCTCGCACTAACGAAGAGGATGTTAATTAGGAGCGTGGACCATCCACATTGTTCTAATTATCGCGCTGAAGATTCTCTGGGATGTGATCCCTGGTGTCTCTCAAGAAACTTCCTGGACCTTGACAAACATATCCTACATGTTCGGCTCTTACATTATGTTTCACTACGTTCGTGGCGTACCGTTCGATTTCAACAGTGGCGCCTATGATAACTTGAATATGTGGGAGCAAATCGACGACGGCGCACAATATACACCGGCCAAGAAATTCCTGCTCAGCGTTCCCATCGTACTCTTTCTCTTGAGCACGCACTACACTCATTACGACCTAACATATTTCACCATTAACTTTCTAGCCGTGCTAGGAGTAGTTATACCGAAGCTACCATTTGTGCGTCCCCACTAAGTTATCGGATTTACCTTTGAATGGAATATCAACTGACAATTTTATAGAGTCACCGCATGAGAGTAGGGTTGTTTTCCGGGGTGCCAGAGGAATGAAGGACGATGGAATCTGGCACGTTCCCACTGACGCTTGAAAAGGGGTCACGGGACTTACTGGATGGCTGCAAATTTCGACAGGCCGATACATAAAAGCATGCAGCAGGAGGAAGGGACCAGGCCAGACGTTCGACCATAGGAAACAAGTCAGTCGGCAAAAGTGCCATATTTCAAAACTCACCTAGTCTTGCTCTGTGCCGATCCTTAACTAGCTCGATTCTAACAGGTCACCATACCCGGCCCCAAGTAACCTCATATTGGTTGTGTCCATACCCTTGTTACTAGTGCGAATGCTGTGGTGGTAGGTGTACGCAGGAGCTATGATATTACGGATACCATATCGGTCATTAGGCTGTCCTGGTCTGATCCGAAAGACTTCGCCTCTTACCTAGCTGTCAATGCGGCTATATTGGAAACGGTCGTCTAAGCCCAAGCGAGCAAACACCCTGTATCTTACGAAGTCTTCCATCTACCTAAGGTTTGACCAGGGCGATTTGAGTTTCTAGGCTTTGCACTACTTAATAGCTTCTCTGCCGCCGACTCTTTGGTTCTTGCTCCTCGCCTGTGCGTATACTTGTGACACTCGTAACCGCTTCGTAGAGTGATCCGGCTACCCATACGTATCTGCTGTTGCTATGATATCCCATCCTATGTTTCATCCCGTTTCCGTAGATATTTATTAGCATAAAACGGTTAGGCAAGTAGGAGCAGACTCGTAATCAAGCTTATTCCCTCTCCATCTCTTTCACCTGCCTTATACCCCAGCTCGTTCTCGAATGCTACTTTCTTTAATTACGCTAATAGACGATTAACATTATCCCTCGAAGCGACCACTGCTATTGAAAATGAAAGGCGTAACCGTTGTTAGCATCCTACTCGCTATTACTAACTTTTTCGTAGGGGCTGTCCCTCCTTTCATGAAGGATCGTGATAGCAGTGTCGACGCCTTAGGGTGGAACTCCTCTTCTCCCCTCAGTCCACGGCAACCAATTTCCCCACCTTCCCATCTTCATATTCCTATCCTTTTACCGGAGGGTCACGTAGGGAGGCGGCCCCGTGCTCACCTGAAGGTGAACGAAGTCCGGCGTGCAGATCTACCGACCTCTCCGCCAGAACAGGGGACGCCGGACCATCCCCATTCCGGCAAGTGTATGGAGATATACTCACCCGATGGCACAACGCCGGATTCCGGCGCGCCCTCCAGGACGCCGCTTGACAGCCCGGCTACAGAGCCAACTGCAGCTATGGCCGGCTTGGCTATTGCACTGAGTGCCTCTGTTGCATTGTTGATCTAATATTGAATGGGAGAGGAACGGAAGGATGCTGCTTATTCATTCCCCCCTTGGTGGCTGTCATACCCCTCCTCTATCGATTGATTCTTCCACGTCATCGCTTTTTGTAAGTGCTGCAGCACTTCACCAACACGGATAATCATTGTCGGATATGTGCCGGTTGCGGGATAGCGAGGCTACGCGTGTGCTTTTTATAATTGCTCAGTGTGAGATGCTGTTTCAGTATGGGTTGCAATACAATCAGATCAGGGACGCACGCTCCTAACACATCTGACCAGAGCTTGCGTAATGGGGGCTATAATTCCTCGGATTTACGAGCCTCCCAAAATCGCTTCTCGGTGTTATATGTATCGACGTCATAATATGAAATCTGTGTATTCAAACGTTCGTGTATTGTTACAATATCGGAGGCTGGCAAGCTCGCGATCCTATAATTATCATCTCGGGATCTTCAATATAGGACTAGGTCCGTTAGGCAGACACCGGGTTAGCGTTGGCGGGTAATAATTCGGCCTGAAACACAATTCAACGTTGGGGTTTCTTTTCTGGTTCGGAGATCTCGTGGTTATCTTATCTGATCCGGGTTGCACGCCTACATCACAAACACTCGGAACTGTACCCTATCGGGGTAGGTGCCGGCTTGTAATCCTTCGGCCTCGGCCTCGGCTCCGGGAGGATTATTAGCGTTCCCAACTTGAAGGTTACAAAGCGAGTCATCTGGCCAGACGATACTACATGGAAAGAGAGCAAAGGGTCAACCATTTTCCTTTCGGATACCGAGCTAATCCACTCGTCCCTGGCTCCGGAATCGGAATGCATGCAGAGAAGGAGCACTCATCCCAAGGTGGTTACCGAATTAGGTAAGTTTCTGGTGAGGTGATACAAGAGGTAGACAGAGTTATACTAGCGGCATAACGCCATATTATCGCCTATCCATGTCCTCGGATATTGAATTAATTCGTTCGTTCACCTTTCTTGTTTGCAACCCGACCCCTCTCTTCATTTGTCAACTTCCAATCCTACTAATTTTCCACAGTTCCTGGAGTACTATGTATATGTCATACATGAATATGTCCGGGTACATATGTACATCTGTATCTGTGTCAAGGACGACGCGTAGGCGTAGTCAGTGTTCCTTGCCCAAGTCACGAACACCCAAGGTGCCTATCTCGCATGTGGCTATTTAACCAAGCCACTTCCCATCCCTAACGCTCGACCTTATACTTCCTTTGTCCCCAGAGATCAAGCACTCTCTTTATTCATACTCCCTTCTCAAGAAATCGCTAGACGACTAGTCTCAAGCACTATCCTACCGGGAGCTTTGATACTGACACAGGAAACGTAGATTTATTCCTAGAACACAGCCATCATGAAGGAAGGAAAGACGCTCCTCTATGCCAATGATACGTTGGCCGAGCGTGTCACTGAGTATGCCGAGTCCTCCTCGATCCCGGTTCCTCAGCCTATTCGAGATTACCACGCCCGTGTCATCAAGGAGCGTGAAATCGACTCCAACTACATGATCTCCAACTTCGAGGCCCAAGCCTTGATCTTTCTCTCGCGACTCATCGGCGCCAAGAGGGGTAAGTCTGTTTCCCCACTCCTCCAAGGTCCCCCTCTTCTGTAGAGGAGATCCCCAGTCTTGCACTTCGTGGTATGGGATAGTTCGCTAACATACAGTAGTCCTCGAGATCGGCGTCTATGTTGGCTACTCGGCTAGTAAGTAATATCGCGTCAATTTCTACCCCTTTAGCCTGTCTCGGGAGTTGCGCTTCATGAGTGGAGCTCACGTAGAATCTATCGCTCCCGGCATATACCTTGCTCCCTTAAATACCCTCTCTAGAGAAGTGTTTGCTAAAGCTTGTTTCCGTAGTGGTTTGGAGCCACGCCATCGGGCCTCAAGGCAAAGTCACGGGGCTCGAGTACAACGGGGAGTATGCCGAGATAGCCAAGAAGGCCTGGAAGGAGCATGGCTATTCAAACATTGACGTTCATGTCGGTGCCGCTGCTGAGACGTGAGTGAATTCCCCTTTCACCCGCTTCACCTTCTATCAGTATTTTTCCTACATATGTTACCTCCCCTCTACTAAGAAGCGAGCTAATCAATTGCTGCCTGAAATCAAGTCTCCCGAAGCTTAGCCCAAGCGAGCCCTACGACATTATCTTCGTCGATGCGGACAAAACTGGTTACCCTGGGTACTTGAGCAAGATCCTGGAGATGTCGGCGCCGGGAGCCAAGAACCGACTCCTCCGACCTGGCGGCATCATTGTTGCAGATAATGTGCTACGCCGAGGCTTGGTTGCCGATGACAGCTCGGACAATCCGTGGAAGACGGACAAGTACGACGGGAGCCAAGAGAGCCGTAACATTCCCGCTATCCGCGAATATAACAAGACGGTAGCCGAGAACGACCGCCTGGAGGCGTTTTTGGTACCTCTCTGGGATGGTGTTCACTTAGCTAGACTGGTGGACTAAGCGCCCGATCGCATTAGCCACTGGAGCTTAGGACTGAAGCTTAGGGTAGCATTGCAAAGAAAAGCCACGATTATGCAGATCCCCGTAGATGCATACAGTACAACTAGATAGAATTGAAGGCTGGGGTTGCAATACATGATATTTGCTCCTATATTTACATTCGGTAACCAATCAAGTTGCAGTAAGACTCCGTTTGATTTGATTGAACATAATCTCAGGAGAGCCCCAACGTCTTAGACGAAGACTGCATTCAAGAAATCTTGGCATGATCCCAGCCCTAGACCAGGATAGTGATCCTATGTCCTAGTCAGGGCCTGAAACGAAAAGTCTTCCAGCCTATTAAATATCTTCACGCTGTTGCCTAAGAAGCCATAGGCATCGTGAATATAATGATTGTATGTTGTATTTTTCAATTGTTGTAGCCCGCCAAGACCTACTCTAGTAAAATGGATATCTTCAGCGGAGATATCTCAGCGTCCCGTCCCGTGGCACCTGCTCCGGTGGTCGTTCCGGCGTGCAGTAATGCAGGCCAAGATAACCATCAAGATGGGATCGTCCACTGCGCCCCATCCGAGCCGGGGGTCCAACGGGTGTTGGGGGCCGCGTCGCGAGTCTGGAAATAGATGGATTAGGCACCCCAAATTGATTTTGCCATGATATAAACGGTATTAAATATCAAGTCTTGGCCATCTTCCTCTTTCCTTTCCTTCATATGATGTATCTAGCAAACCTACAACAGGTAGTGAATAAAACTTACGGGTCTGCGTGGGCCGAGTTATTATTGCTAGGTGATTGGGCGTCCATATTGGGTGCTACTGAGACCCGAGAGGAGCAAAAGAGCTGCCGAGCCCAAGTCGCCTGCTCATCTACGACAATACGAAATGGCCATCGTCCCTCCTGCCCCTAAGCCGCCACCGGTTCCTAAACCTGTCGATGTCCCACCTGCGCCGAAACCAGTGGAACCACCTGAGCCGGTCGGGCCCCCTGAACCGGTAGAGCCACCAAAACCAGCAGGAGCACCAAAACCAGAGGAATCGCCAAACCCCGGATCGGAAGACGAGCCGCCGCCTAAAGAGGAAGAGCCAAACGGCCCGGACTCCGGGGACGGAGGGTCGTCGAAGCCCGACAACGACCCCCCGGATTCAGATCCAGACTCTGATTCCACTCCCGACTCGGATCCAGACACACCGGACGCCGACCCGCCCCAGAGCTCTAGCACCGAGAAGCCGGAACCCCCCGACCCAGGCAACAGCAGCTCCCCCACCACGCCCGTCGCCGGCCCCACGCATACCAGCGCCCCGGTAATCGTAGGCGGATCCGCAGTCACTTCCTCGCCCTCGCCCTACGCCGTCAGCGCAGGCCCGGGGCCCCAACCCATCCCCACATGGGCCATCCCGCTCATCGTCATCGCGTCGCTCATGGGCCTCGTGTTCCTCGTCTCCCTCGCCGTATTCTGCGCGCGCGAGCGCCGGCGCAAGGACGAGCGGGGCGGCGGGAGTAAGAGAGCTAGCTACGCGCGCCCCGTGGGGAGAGCAGCGGCTGTGGCGACGGGATTATTTATTCCGCTGTGGCTTGCGAGGCGGTCGGAGACGAAGAAGACGGCGCGGAAGCACGAGGGCCAGGCGCTGTTGCGAAGCTAGAGCGTGAATGTGGGCAAATCGACGATGGGAGTAGGAGTGGGGGTAGGGGTGGCGGTGCGGTTCCTGCCCCGATGACGCGGAGAGCACTGGGGAGCACTGGGTCAGTGATTTCGTCGCTGTCGGGGGCGTCGGAACGTGGGTTGGGGCGGTATGAGAGGGTGCCGTCGCCGATGGTGGATGAGAGCCTGTCTTCGGGGAGGTCAGGGGATCCGTCGGCGACGTAGGCGGTCTCTTTATGCTTGAAATGGGTCTCATTTGGGATAAACCCAATTCTTAGGAGAAAGCGAAGAAAAGAGGAAGACTTTTGGTCAGATACCGCAACTTAATCCTTAGGCACGCGGATTATTCCGGAATACATATACAGGAGAGGCTGGAAAAGGGGGTTCGTTCAAATTCACAGGGCAGTAACAAGGATATAAGCAACCCCTTCTCATTCACATATCAACCATTAATCCTATTCTATTAAGTACATACAATGCGCTCGGCTCTTCGCGTTCTTGACTTTAGGACTGGCAGATAGGATCTCTGATTTCGCCGCTAATATCCAGAATTCCGAGCAGGCAAAATATGGCGATTGGAGGGGATTTTGTATACGCCTACTACCGTGACGCCGGCTATATGGCTCAGGAATTAACCCTGGCAAATGTCTACATTATCTCTGGCCCACGCAGCTTTAGCTTAAGTTCAAATACGGCCAGAGTCATGCTTAGTACCAATGAGAATGTAAGTAGGTAGATAGACATATATATGAGTTACTTAAGTGTTAGATACCTACCGGACGTTACGGGGCTATGCTATATAGCGACAAGGCAGGAAGCAACCTTAGCTACCTACGTTGCTTCGCCACATATAATTATGCCTTATCCCACCAACAGTCCTAGGCCATGCAAAGGTGGCGAGTTCTACCTGCGAACTTACATATGTACATATGTAAATAAGAAGATATGGCCGCATTGGATTTCCATGGGAATTTCATAAGAGTACGACATATGTAAATGGATGTCTTTATTGTTAAACCATAGAACATCGGCAGGAAGCCAAAGAAATATGGCCATGGCCTCAACAGAACCAACTACGTCCTTATGTTTCCTCGAGGCTTTTAGAAAAAGGCAACAAGACAAAATCAGCGAAGAAGAATATTTCTATCATCTTCTGAATCACTGTACAGGGCGTTTGCATGACCGGGATAACGCGGAAGGGATTGATTGGGAACTTCTCACGGCCGATCCTTTTGGCTACGCGGTTGATTGCTGGACTAGACGACTCGATCAGTATGTCAAAGGTAATAGAAAAATACTGTTACCACTGATATAGGCTCTGCTTACAAGAATCGTATAGACGTGGTCCCATTTACAGAAGTCTTCGACGCCTATCGTTTAAGCGACCTCCTGACTGTCCAAGCAAAGATCAGGGCGCTCGACGGCAGATACCATACGGACATCTACAAGCTCCTTGCGCTGCGCGCATTGCAAGATAGGAGGGCTGACGCGCTCAAGTTCTGTCTGGACCGGGGTGGATTTCCGTTTGAGGCCTACTTCGAGGATGAAGCAAATACCGTCAAGGAAGCCGACGACCCTAAAACATTCCAAGTCCTAGAGAGTTCGAGTTTCCGTAAAATATATCCACGCAGAGACGAAAAAAAAGATGAGGAAGAAGATTACGGCCACCCCAGTGCCATCTTTGACAAAGGTGGGCCGCTTCCGGTGCCATGGTAAAGGGGGAGATAGAACCATCCCATATTGTAACTCATCGATATTTCCGACGCCAATACCCCGACCAAGTCGTGGATATTTGTAAAGAGTTGGCAAACAGGAAAACGATACAATTCGCAGGGTCGATGGTGATGATTTGTGGGAGATTCGGATGAAGTCTGATTAGCAACCTGACGGATATTCTCATGAGGGAGTCCTAACGTGCTGCCAAGAGATTGGGATGGATCGTAGTGGTCATTTTGTGCTACACCATTGCGATATGGGAATATCTATGTAATGTCATTATTGACTTGACCGAAGGAGGGAAAACCTCCTTTCGGTGAGAGCCGCTGGCGCAACGCCTTTAGTTTGTCAGCATATCCGAACAGTGCTGAAGCCGTCGGTTTTTGAAAACATGGACGACAAATAATATTTGAACACAAACATAGCGAGTCTCGCCTCCGATTTAAAATATGGATTAATTTCTAGTCTAGCCGTTTAAACCTTCATGAGGTTTAATGTGCCATCAGTTTGGCAGGGTCTTTTATTGTTCGAACGTTAAGGGGATGATCAGTTATTTTCATTAGGCGCTGAAGATAAGGGGTAACCAGGCCAAAGGCCCGTATTGAAAGCCGCCCATTTGTATTAGTTACAGTAAGAGCCATGTGTTGCCTGATTAACATACAGTATAATGTAAAATAGCTCTCTCGGACCTGGAAATGTACCTTTGTTTTTGTCGGGGCTTAGGCCCCCACCTCTTATGACCGTTGATATCGTCCGGACTTGAAAGATATGCAACAAGTATTTCATGCTGTAACAATTTTTCCCTAGTCTCTTTACAATCGACACTGAGGAATGCTGTCTTATGATATAGGCGTGATGTGCTGTCAGATTTAATGGAACTGCGAACTGAAGACATAATGAGGCAATTTGTGCCTTCTGAGGCTTTATATGTAAATTGTGGTTTAGCTGTCTACTATAAGAGATTACGATTACATCGTGAAGGCGTACCGAGGGGAGTTTAGATGACATGAGAAGTGGAAGACGAGATGAAGACCGCTATAACCCGCTTTGATAATTCATGCTCATCGCCCACATGAATCCAGCATGTTTTCCAGGTACGGCCACTGTCAGAAACTTGATGGCAGCCTAGAAGTACTCTGGCAAGTTTTCGCGCTCGCTGCTGCAGATATGATGATTGTGGCGCACGCATAGCCTACAGCGGCGTTCCTACTCACCCCCATGTCAAGGCCAATGAGACGAAGTTGTTGTAGCTGGAGTAGCTATAATAAGGGCTTTCTAAGGCTTGGAATAGATTTAATTTTAACTAATAAATCTTATAGGTCTTAAGGTCTATAATTCTTCTTTTCTTTAGAGAGAAAGAAAGTTAACTTATTTATGCCTAGCTATTTAATATGTATTTTAAATGTCTAATGATATGTTAACATGGCTTGTAAGACTTATATACGATACGCTTTTTTATTAATTTCTTTTTTACTAATAGGCTATCCCCTATGGCTTCTTGCCGCTAACGTTATAATGTTTATTATTAATAAATCTTTAGTATTTAATCTTATATAATACTATCTCCCCTTTTTTTAATGCTTATTTTTAAGTATGGTTAGGTTAAAGTAACGATTTAAAGGTTTTATAATTTATCTAAATTAAGCTAATGGAATTAGTAAATTGTTATCTTTATTTTCTTATTAAATAAATATTTATAAAGTTCCTAAATCTAATATTTTTTAACCAGTTAACCTTTTTATTTAATTAAATATTTTACGTTATTTTAAGTTTATATAAAATTTATAATTTTATTCATTTAATAATTTTTAAATTTTATAAGAGCTGTTTTCTGTAAAACTTGGTTAAGGTTAAATAATTTCTAATTATTAACGCGATAAGATTTTATAAATAAGACGTAAAATAAATTATAAATTTTTTATCCTTTAAAAAACATAAATCTAATAACAATAAAAAATATAACCTTTTGAATTTTAAAAAATCCTAACATTTTTTTATTTAACTTTTTAACAAGGCGTTTTATTTTAATATTCCAGGTATTTAATATTATTAATTATCTTTTTTTATATATAAGTACCTTAATTTATTATTTATCAACTTATTCCTTTATACAAATATAGCTTTTCTCCAAATATTTCTAAGTTTTAAAATGTACTTACATTATCTAATAAATATATAATTTATTTCTTAAATTTTGAGATACTTTTATTAAAAGATTATATACCGCAAAATAATATTTATAATTTATGTAAAAAGATATTAAGTATATAAAAGTTAATATAATATTATTATAAGTAAACTTTGCTATAAATAACAGGTTTTTTTAATTGGTTATCTTATAATTAATGAAGGCTTATAAATAAATTTTAAAGATCTAATTAAATCGTTTCATTTAACCATTAATTTAAGGATGGAAAGTTATACTTATTTAAGGCTTAATTTTTATTAATTTAAAGAAATTTTATTAAAAATAAGCGGTAAATTTAAAATCTTAATTAAAGATAATATTAAGGGGTATATTATATAATCTCTAATAAGATTTAATAAAAATTTTTATCAAGTTAATAATCTTTTTTTTCCTTATTTTAAGAGGTATAAAATACATTATCTTCAAAAAAAGGTTTATTATAACCTAAATAAAATCATAACTATTTAATATTAAAAGATTAGTAATAAAATTTATTGCTACGATTTATTATAATATATAATATAATTTTATAAGCTAAAAAGATTTGTAGGGTATATATTTATTAATCTTATTTTATTAATATTTTCTATAATCTTTTATATATTTTTATATTAAAATCTTAATATTTAGCTACTAAAAGTTATAAATGATTAATTTTAAGGTTTTATTAAAACCTATATAACTTATAATAAGGATATCATATTTTAATTTAATAATTTTAAGCTGGACCATAAAGGGTATTTATAAGCGATTTTTTTAATAAAAAAGGTTTTTATAAATTATAACATCTTTTTCAGGATTTTTTATCTAATTTTAATATTCTAGATCTTCTTAAGCTACCTTTTTGATTTAATTTATAAATTTTGGCAATTATTTTAGAACAGAAAAGGTTAGGTTATTTAATCATTTTAATATAAATAATATTATATTAGAGTTAAGAAAAGTAAGATTTACAAAATATTTTTTTTTTAAAACCATTATAATTAGCTAGTTTTTAACTCTTCCTTTTTTAAAGCGATATTACGATAATTTAAAAAAAATATTAGCTTTTTTATTTTATCTTCCTGATCGGTAATTAATAATAAATTAATAAAATATAAATTTTTAAACTTATCAAGCTTAATACTAATTTAATATATAAACAATAATAAAATAAGTTAGGTTTTAATGGTCTAAGAATATTTTAATTTAGTATTATATATCTTTTAAATATTGATACCATTTTTTAAAAATGTTTATAATAATAAATAATTCTTTATTATAAATTTTATAATTTATTTCTATAAATATTAATTTTTTTAAATAATAAGTAATAGGATATAATTTCTTATTATCAATTATTTAAAAAAGGATGACTTTTAATACATAATCCAATATATTAATTTTAATAATAATTTATTTACTAAGATTAAAGTATATAAAAATAAAAACAATGATAAATCAATGTTTTAATTTATAAAATATTTAATTCATTTCTTTAATTTATTTCTAATCTTTTTTATTTCCCTTATTAACTTTAGTTATTAGTTTTATGATTATAAAAAAGTTTTTTATAAAATATTAATAAAAGTTTATAAAGTTAATAAATTATTATAACTTTTTTAAGATTTTTAAGGTTTTTTATTTAAGGATATAATTAATCTTATCTTAAGATATAAAGATTTTATATAATCTTATGATATAATTTAGGAATTTTACTTTATATATTACCCATTTATATTTTTAAAAAATAATTATAAAATAATATTCCAATAATTGATATAGAACTTCTTTTATAATATAATTATATTCTTTTTTTATATTAACATAAATAAAAAGGTTATTAAAGTATATTAATAATTTTATATCGATAAAATCTTAGAAGATATTATTTATTATTAATTAAAAAATTATAAAAACATTAATTAATTTTATAAATATAATAAAGTATTTAAATAATTTATACTTATATCAGAAAGCTATTTTTTATTTATTATTTTCTTTAATTTATATTAGATGAAATTTAGATTTTAGGTTAATTTTAATAAATTATTTTATAATATAAAATCTAACCTATATCTTTATAATTAAAAAAATAAGATATTTTATAAATATTATAATATTATTTAATCCTTAATAATTAATTATTAATTTTAATAGGTTTTTTAGATTATATTTTTTAATAAATATTATAAAAGCATTATATAATAAGGTTAACTTCCAAATATAACCATTATTTAATATTTTTTTTAACTAAAATTTAAATATATTTAACTTTTTCTTACTTATTACATATAAAGATTTCCATAAGGATATCTTACCTTTAACTAAGTTAATTATATAATTTTAAGGTTAATAATTAAGGAATTATTACGTTATTTCTTAAGTTATAATAGGAATATATTCCCGGAATTCTTCCAAAATAAAATTTAAAAGGAAAGAATAAATATCTTAGGACTTAATTATTATAATTATAAAAATAAAGGATTATTATAAAACTTAATTTATATAATTCTTTTAATAATATTTTAAGGAGAATTTTATTTTATATAAGTTTATAAAAAATCTTATAAGTTAATATTCTTTTATTTATTATTAAAATAATAAGATATCATATTTATTATTTAATTTAATAAATTTAAAACTAAGGTAAGTAAAATAATCTTCTTAGTAACAGAATATTAAAAAATCTAAATAATATCTTCCTTTAACCAATACGATAATATTAAAAATTACCATCATTTAAGAAATATCTCTCTTTATAATAAGAAGCTTTCATTACTAAACTTTAAATAATAACATAATTAAAACCAAACTACCAGTATCCAACAATACTCGTATGGGATGCTTTTAATCATTATATATCAAGATTATCTTAATAATAAGTTGTTATCCCAATCAAAATTTAAAACATAGCCATTTAACTACTTCTTCCTATTCCTTAAAAAGTTTTTTAATTAAAAAGATTTAAATAAGTTCGCTTATATACAGCCATAAAATCCTATGCAACAATCTATAAAAACCTATTAAAAATTTAAATCGAAATTATTAAATTCTATAATTTAAAGTACATTAACTTAAGTTATAATAAAATTAATTTTAACCTTCTTATTCGAAGAAAGTGTTAATTATTTTTTATCCTTCTTCTTTTTTTTAGCCGAGGAAATCTTTTTAAAAGCTGGAGGTAATTCCTTATTGTTAATATCCTTTTTTGTAAAATAAATTAACATCTAATAATTATCTCTTCCATAACACCAACAAGCTTTCTTTTCTTTTTTATGTTTATTAATATCGGCTTAATTGATACTTTAAAAAGTTTTCTTATTACCGGCTTAACGTTTAAATTTAATATTGGCGGAGTTGCCGTCCAATTTATTCCGATCTTATTTTTTTAAGGATCAATCAAAGCTTAAATTAAAGTAAATTCCTTAGCCGCAAGTCATATGGCTTGATTTTGAGTGTTTTATTGTCGAAGTAAATCCTCCTTTTACCGATGATATACCCAGGTTGGTAAGTATATTCTCATAAATCTAGCCGGCTTTTTAGATAATAGAAATAAAAGCTTTATTTGTCTTAAGAAAGCTGCTTTAGCAAAAATACACCAATTTAATGATTTTATTAGGAAAGGTTTTAATTATGTAGTTCTAAAACGTTATCTTAGATTATTGGATTACCTCATTAAAATTTATAAGCTCCATAAAATACTAAATTATATCTTTTTAATATTTTAATTTAACCATTTTTTTAAAGTTTTAATATTTCTTTAAAAAATCTTTAAAACATTTTCTAAAGATAATAATATATCCTACCTACATATTAATAATACACAACCACTTAATCTAACCGATCCTTTACTAATATCATAATTAAACCTTATTAATTAATAAAAATCCTACCCAGTTAATACAATAATAATCCTTAAAAAAGCTTTCCGTATACGTTTTTAGGTATATTTTAACTTTTATCTACTAAATACAAAACTTTAATAAGTTTTTTTCATTATAGCTAATAAATTTATTAAGTTATACCGGATTAATAATAACAGGAACGAGGTAAACTAAGTATTTTAAAGCTTAAATTAATCGATCTTTTAAGTTTTAAAAGTTATAAAATTTTCCGAACGTAGGATTACGCAAAAACGGAGATCCTTTAGGAAGGCTACGAAATGATTTTCCAAATCCTAAGTTATTATCGAAGTTTAAGTTTAAATTTAAATCTCCTCGAAAAGCGTTAAGGATGTTGTAAGAAAGTAATCATCCTCCTTCATTACTAACGCCAAACATTACTAATTTTATATGAACAATATTAAATTACATTTATACTCCTTGCAACATAGCCTTAACTTAATTTTTTAATAAACTATTTTAAATTAAGTTCTATCGCATACATACTTTCAAGCTTAAATATTTAAATATTAAGGCAGTAAAAAAGGGGCAACAATTAAAAAAAAGCTAAAAAAATGGATATATAGTAACTTATCTCTCTAATAATTCAATAACTAAATTAACATCAATAGGTTTATTAATAACTATTTTACGTTAAAATTTAATTAAAATAACTTAAATATAAACTTTTAAATCTTTTAGCTATTATTAAGCTTACTCATCCATATAAGATAGATTTAATTATTAACAAGTAAAGAATATTTATAACTAATTTTATTAGCTTTAAATTTAGTTTTCTTTAACTTAAACCCATTCACTTATTTATTAAATAAAGTTCTTTTATTGATTAAAGCTTTATCAAAAGTTTTTAAAAACTTAATAATATTAATTTGCCATTTTTTTAAATTTATTAATTACCCTTTACTTTATTTATAAATTATTGTTAAAGGTAACAATAATTCCTTATATTTATTAAGTAAAGGCATAGCTTTATTTTTTTATTTAAAATTTAAAGAATTTTATTTAAGCTTTAATAATAAACATATTATTATAGTATATAAAGATGATAATATTATAAATATCTTTAATATTAATATATTATTATCGAAATTAATCCTGATTTTATAATTAATTAATTTAGACTAAGATATTAAAGGCCTAAATAATATGGTAAATATTATATATCTATTGATATAAATATTAAAACTATTTTAAGGGGTTATTAAAAAAAGATTCGATTATTTTATAACAGCCAGATTATTTATAACCATATTAAATTCTTAAGGATTATAAAGGATAATCCATATATCATTAAGTTAGGGGATAATAGAGTTATTTTTTTTTAAAACGAAAATTATAGATAGAAATAATTAATATATTAAAAGTAAGATAAAGATAAACAAAAAATCAGCTTTATTTAAATAATCATTTAAAGGATTTTTTATTTTTTACTAAACAATCGATATAATTAAACATTATCTTAATTAAGGATAATATTAAGATTAAATTCAGATTTTAAAAAAATTAAATAAATAAAAAAAAAAAATATAATAAAGCTAAATTTTTTAGAAAAAAGTTTAAAGATATAAATCGTATAAAAAATATGAAAAGGTTTTTTATTATAAGATTATAAATTATCTTTTATAAGGCTTATTTAGGATTGTTAAAGATTAAATCTTTATTAAATAAAGATCTTAATAAATTAAAAAACAAATATACTATAAATTAGCGAAGATATTTTTACATTAATTAATTAATTATAAATTTAAGGGATCTTTTTAATAATAATAACAAAAAAGGAATAAATAAATATAAAAAATTTATAAATTATCCATATAAATTAATTAAAAAATTAAATAAATTATTATTTTAAGGTTTATGTGTAATATTAATTTTAGAATAACCTTAAAGAGAAGATAAGATTTATTTATAATAAAAGCTTTTTAAGGCTTAAAATAAATTTAATTTTAATTAATAAATCTTATAAATCTTAAAATCCATAATTCCTCTTTTTTTTAAAGAAAAAAAGAGTTAACTTATTTATACTTAATTATTTAATACATATTTTAAACGCCTAACGATATATTAACGTAACTTATAAAACTTATATACGATACGCCTTTTTATTAACTTTTTTTTTACTAATAAGCTATCCCCCATGGCTTCCTGCCGCTAGCGTTGTAGCGTTTGTTATTAATAAATCCTTAGTATCTAGTCCCGTGTGATAGTAGCGCTGTAAGAAATCTCATGCGCGAAATTAGCGCTTTGTAGGCAGGCTCTATCACTTCTCACTTACTGGCCGTTTCATCTGATATGTGATATATTTGGATGTCGGTTTATACTCAGATTTCCAGATCCGAATCCTTTTAAAAGAGCTTATTATACCCTCACCATCTTCAAAAGATCTGGATACTAATGTTGTGATACTAAATTGAACGTTTGTTATAACATAGAATACTGCTCTTGGAACTAAGAATCTATGCTCATGGCGGCCGAGACCTCAACCTCGACTCGCGGTTGCTCTCTACCTCGGTCTGTAAGTTCCATTGCATATTCAGCTGGAGCCTCAGCTTGAATGTTTCTTCAATGTTTGGCACTGTGATGCTATATCATGCATTACACACCGAACCTCGCGGCTTCATTAGAACATGCGCTGCCCAGTTACTTAATCAAGCGGTCTTGCGTATCACTTACACGCATATATCAAAGTAAGAGATCCGTATGGATAGCCAGTCTACAGAAAGGAAATCGAGTTCGTTATTAGTAATGTTGGGGGTTTTCAGCTGACTACATATGTAAGGTACTAAAGGATGTGTGAGGGCATTTACACATACAATTCGAATGTAATCGAAGAGATTCCGGACTAGAGTTCATCATTGTCATCTTTGAATAACTGTTTATTCCTTTTGTGAAACATATGGGAACACCTACTTTTTGTGAATTAAATGTCTGTGCATCCCTTGTCCGGCCACCCGCGACCAAGACCAATAGGTGTGCGTGAGTAGTTTGCTTCGACGTTGCCGTGAATCATAGCCTGACACAACTGGCTTGGTGACTTTCCAGTCTCTTCTCTTAGTTTCAACTCTTTCCTTTTTACACCTGTTCTGCGTTACTTGACTAGCGCTTGGCTTGTCATGATGGATTGCAAACAGACACGACGGCTACCGGGAGATGACAAGCTCATGGCCTCTGAGGTGTATACGTGATTGACCAGGCCTTTCACGATACATGAGCCGAGCATGACTCCGTAGCTTCAATCTATTCGCAAAATGCCACCTATTTATACACCGATCAGTCCTCAAACCTCTTCTCTGTCGGGGAACTTCTGCAATCAACCGAGCTCAAGCAAGCAAGCATTACGATATCTTGAAGACACACATCCTTCAAAGAACGGACAAAACCAAGCGGGCATCCAACGAGAAACACCATGTCGTCTTTTCGAGGTCGCAATATCCGGCACAATAGCTGGGCCCACCCGGACAGCAGCCAGGGGTATACAATAGGCCCCCCTCCACGGCCAGAGGAAAGCACAGAACGCCTACGGCACCGGTTCGACTTCAACCGCAGACCATACTTCTCCGCCCCCGGCCCGTACTTCAGTCCGGGTCCCTATCCCGCTCCAGGTCCCCTCTCACTACCGCGTCCTCTCTCTCTACCGCGTCCCTTTCCTGGCCCCAGTGTCGCGATGCCGCCCCGGGGCAACTTCACGGCCCCCTCCCCGACTGGTCCCAATGTACAACAGCCTACTCCCATTATAAACTACGTGATAGTCCCGCCGATTCCTCCTCCCGCACGGCGCGCACAAACTCCACCTCCCGCCGTGGAGCGCTCCAGCACATCTCCGCGACCACGGCGCCAACCGGGCGGACCCAACGGAGGACGTCTCTACACCGAGACCGACATCTGGGACCGGGGAACGCAGCACCTCGCCGTCGTCGAGCGCGCCATCCAGAAGATCGCGGCGCAGGAGTTCTCGATCCCGTCGCGGAGGTTGCCGCACGTCGAGTTCCAGCTCAAGGCGGTGGACCTGGACGCCACCGGGAGCGGATGGCGGAGCGGGCAGGGACGGCTGTGGGAGGCGACGGGGGGCTCGATCTGGACGCCGACGGTCGTCGTGAAGTTGCCCGAGGACCGCCACGCAGGTCAGCACCACACCCCGGCGCCGTCCCTGGACGGCCCCGATTCGGCGGACCTGCGCTTCCAAGCATGCGCGGTCGCGGTGACGGAGGCGCTGCGTGACGGCAAGAATCTGGACCGGTATGGTGCGCATGTCGACTTGACCCATGTCCCGCTAGACGAGCGGAAGGAGGTATACCACTGCACCTTCGAGTTCCGTGTCGGCAATACTCGCATGTGCCGTATTTTGTCGCCCGCTGCCTACGTCTACCTGCCGATTATGCCTGGTGGCCACCGACACCCCCTGTACGAGCGTCATGAGAAGAATGGTCCGGCGGCCGATAGGCATCTACGGAGCTGGGCCGCTCGCTGGAATATTAGTTTGTATTAATTGGTGGGATAAGGGTGATTTTCGTTGGAGTTCCGGTGCTATTGAAGTGACAGAATGTCGGGGTGGAATGGTCTATAAATACCCAGGGAGTCTTCCGGCCATCGTCAGGGTTGAGTCGCGTCTAGAGAGGTAGCTGTTATCAAGTAATCAAATAATTTACAAGTCATCACCGATCCAGTACTGGAAGGAACCGTACTTTATTAGTATCGTGAATCACTTTTATTTCTACAACAGGGAGGATCTGGCAAGTCTCCATCATTGGTCAGGTGAGGAACCATAGGCAGACGAGATGGAGAGATTCGGGAGTACGAGAATGCTCAAGAGATGCCATACCTGAACTTCCCTAAACCTGATACCCCCCCTATGCAAATGCCCCAGACAAATCGGCGGTCATCTCGGTCATACAGACGGCAAGCTGTCGGCGACGGCGAGTTGTAAATGGACAGCCACCCCTACGCCCCTACTGTTTCCTACCAGCCCCTCAATAATCCTGCTATGCGCAGAGAGTTGCTGGCGTAACCCAACCGTGCCATACCTGCAATGCCTGCTATTAGTAGGCATACCAGTCCCCCCCGACTTCACCATAACTCTTCCCCCACCCTAAAAGCAGATTGTTGGTCGTGTTTAACACCGAGGCGATATGGCCTCTTAGATTCTCTGATAGAACAGCAAGTAGGCAACCTTGTTGTCCTTGATGTTGTCCTTCATCTGCTTTGGTTTCGTCTGTGAAGTGTTGTTTGAGGCTCCATTAACGACGGAGCTCCATTTCTTGGCTCCGTTGACTGGAGCGCTGACTTTGTTCCAGCCTTCATCGTCGCCTGCTTCGTCATCGCCGATTCCATCGAACCTGTTTCCAGAAGCACCTACAACACCATCTTTCTTTTCAGCTCGAGCTGATGTCTTAGGGCCGTCATCCTCGACACCTCCTTCGGCCACGTCCTCACTTCTGACGCGTCGGATGACTGTGTCGTCCATACGAATCCACTCACGGCCGTCTTGACGTCGAAGATCGACGGTGTAATGACCACCGCTCGCATTCTTGCCATGGTGGTATACAGCAGCAATTAACTTGTACTTGGGGAAGCCCGTACCTTCGGCGGTAAGTGCGTTTCTCTTCTGTCGTGAGAAGATCTCTTTGGGAAGTTCAAGTTCAAGTGGGTATCCAACCTTCTTCCAGATTTTTACGGTTCCAGTACCCTCAGTGTCGAACTGGAAACGTTTAAGGTGTAGAATAAGAACTGGCGGGAGAGATTCGATGAGAACCTGCTTGGTAGCCACCGCATCCTTCCCTCTTGGCGATCCGAAGTCACCATGCAGAGTCTCGGGTCTAGTTAGGCCCTTCAACGCATCGAGAATGTTATGGACTTGGGGGGAGCCAATATCTAGTTGAAGAGGCTGAAAGGGCTCTAGAGTTACGGAATCTTTCAGGCCCTGCACCCTCAACTCAGATCTTAATTGTCCACCGAACACCTTCGTAATGGGGGACGACGTGATTGGGTGCCCGGAGGATCGAGTAACAGCAGAACGCTGACGTCGCCCCACCTCAAGCCAGTCATTGGCATCAGATGTGCTCGTAGGAGACGCTGCTGAAGGGGTAGCGCTCGAGGAATTCGCAGCCGTAGTCGTAGCTGACGCATCAGGAAGCTGGCGCATCACTTGTGCGCACTCGTCGTGCAGTGCCTCCAAAAGAAAGCCGAGAAATTCCTCGGCATCTTGTTGGTGTCCACGCTATGGGTCTTCTTAGCAAGTTCTAATTAAAATAAATATAATAGGAGTACTTACCCTCATGCTGGCAAATCTAGGAAGCTTCCTAATGGCATCATAGACAAACTCAGGGGTGAAAGGCTCGCCGTACTGTTCGAGCTCCTCATTCTTCAATCGTCGGCGAAGCTGTTCAACGGATACCGCAGAATCAATCACCTTGTATTCGCGCATGAACATAATCCTGCCGGCACAAAACCATTAGTACCAATGCATTTGAGCTATGACAGCCACGAAGAATACTCACATTGCGTCAATTAAAGGCGTCTCGCTATTGAAGCTATGCGCCGCTCTCTTGCTGACTTGGTCCAAGAAGTCATAGAAGGGGATGCAGAAAATAAGGACTTGTAGGACCTGAAAACTTTTGTCAGTTCAGGAGAATCCACTCGTCAAGCCGGCGCAACTTACGGAATTCATATAACACATGTTCCCAGGATTGATTAAACCTCTGGGCTCCAGGAAGGAAAATTTTTTATCATTGCTCACGCGATAGGCACGGAGGGCCTCGGCCAGAGAGCTGGTGTTCGACTTTGCAAAATTACCTACACCTACGCTGCCATTGCTTGAGGCGGTACCACCAGAGGCAGTACCGGCCGCCGAAACACCCGTACCCGCAGATCCTGCGCCGGTAGTCCCGGCCGATGGAGCATTTACAGGCACAGGTCGAGCAAACAACCCGGTCCAGAGCTTTGGGCCAGTTTTCGCCGGGGTTGGGGTTGGTTCAACTTTCACCTCGGCTTGGGGGGCTTCCGTCGCGACCTCTGTAACTTCCGTGGGCTTCTCGGCCGACGCTTGCTGTGCGGGTTGCTTTGCTTCTGAGGGTTTAGCCTCCGCGCCAGGTATGCTTATCTCCTTGGTGCTTGCTTTGGGGACTGCAGGGAGGATAGGAACAGCTGGAATAGCCGCACGAGAAGCGGTCTTAGCATGTTTGGTTGGGACGCCGGATGAAGCAGTAGCAGGTTGAATTGTTTGACTGGGTTGAGGGAAAGGCAAGACTGACTCCGTGACTTCTGGCGGAGCGCCTTGCGTTGGCAGGGCTTCAGATTGTCTCGATAGTTCGGCCTTGGTGGGTTTACCAGCGGCCGCGGTGGACTCGAGAGTAGGTGTCTCAGGACGCGAGGTATTGCTATTCGAGGTCTCCTTATGCGACCTATCTCCAGACTCCACTCCCTTTATCTGATTCGAAGGTAGCTCAACTGGCCCAGCATCGGAATTCTGCATTCGCTTCCGCCTTCTAGACGGGACGGATTTCGTAGGGAAGGGTATATCAGGGCGCGATAACCAGGGTAACTATAGTAAATATATATTAGCCCACATGCGCTAGGCTAGTGTAAGAAATTTGATGACTTACGGGAGGCCTAAACGGCAACTGAGTAGGCCGAAGCTCGACATCTGAGGTAACAGAAGCGATTTCCGGATTGTGTGGTGTCGGCGGCGTTAAAGGAGTTGGAAGGACTTGTGACGAGTGCGTTGAAGAAGGTGTCTCTGGTACGGGAGGCGGAGGAGGAGGCGCCGCTGTAGCATAAGGAGGAGGGGTCGAAAGAGCGGGTGACGGTTGTTGTTGAAGCGGTTGGGGCGGAGGTGGCCGAGAATAAGGCTGAGGAGGAGGCTGCATACTTGATGATACGATAGGAGGATACTGCTGGTGGATCGCGGGAGGAGATCGTTGGGAATACGGGTTGTATGGGACGTACGACGGGCTGGCTATAGCGCCGTTTTGGTAGTGGTGCGGAACATGGTAATAGTTCTGATGATAGGGATTCATGTAGTTGTTGTGGTACATGGGGTTGACGTGTTGTTGGTGGTGATATTGGTGATGATGGGTTGGGTATTGAGGTGGAGGTCGGCGTCGTCCACCACCAGTTCCTTGGCCGGGTACGGGTCCCATATCGCCTCTTGCTATAACTGCACCGCCGCCGTTGCTGCCGCCGATACCTCCTGGCATGGGCTGCCCAGCCGGCAGATGATTACCGTTCATCTTGCCGGCTTGGGGGTGATGAAGCAGTGGCTATCCACCGCTTCCGCGACTAATAATTGTCGCCAGTACACAAATTGCAATTCTTTGCCGGCGCAAAATGACGATGCGTCCCTGAATAGTTGGTAAATCGGGGTGCGCGTTTGTTTGATGGATAGGTCGCGCGTTGGAAAGCTATGCGTCACGCAGGTCGTATGTATTTATGTATTGGTTATCAGCTCCGATCCACTTCCGCAACCAAGAGCGACGATAGAAACGAGCGGAGCTGCTTCATATGAGCCTTACAAGACAAAAAGATTAGATGCAAGTTGTGAGGGAATGTGATTAAATGACGGCGCAAACACCAAAGGTACGTGGTTGTAGAAACCTGCTAGTACGGCACTGCCCAAACAACTTCGCAGGTTGCAGATGTTGTGGTTTGGTTGGGATGGGATGAGGTCAATCGAGAGCTAGACTAATAATTTGTTTTCTGACTTTTTCTAAAGTTTTCGGACCCTCTGAGATTACCTCAAGCTTCAAGCCTCAGCCAATCTAAACCAACAACACACTCAGCCACATACCCTTGTCGCTGCCACAGTTTCCCATAAGCTCGGTACTAAGTACCAACGTACCCAGACTACACCCAGTAGTAGTATGCATCAACCTTTAATATTGACCAACATTAAATTCAATGCCCGAGTTTACAAGTGGTTATTATGTCGCCTTTTTTTTTGAGGATCGCGTGCGTAATCCTCTTATTTAATTAGTTAAAATCCTCTTTTTTTATTAGTGCATTTCTAATCATATGATGTCCTAAATAGGAAGGTAAAATAAGTGGTTTTAAAATATTTTATATATAATTAGTTAAAACTATGATAAATTAATTAAATATATTTTATTAGTTATTAGTTATTAAGGTAAGTAATTAAGGATAATATTTTTATTTTTATTTTTTAGAATATTTTTTAAAATAACATTATATTATACATATGATTTATTAAGAATATATTATTATGGATATTTTTAATTAATATAATATATTAAAATGTTTATATTTTTTAAAAGTTATTTTATAACTATTTTATATTTATATATATTATAATAAAGTTTATTTAAAATTATTTTTTATTTTAATTCACTGGTGTAATCTTAGATTTTTAATATTTAAAAATCATATCTTCTGTTAATTTATTCAATTTATCCATCTTAAATTTCATGGCGTTAAATAATTTCAACTTTTTTCATAAGTTAACATTAATAAGGTAAAATAAGTGTAGTTTATTTAAATTAATTATATGGGATAATTGGATGTATATACTTATGAATTTGTGTTAAGATTTTATAAAATTAATATAAACTTTTTTATAAATTTATCTTTACGTTTTATAATTAGTTATAATAAATATAGGCATTAAGTTTAATTTTATGCGATAATAAAGCTGTGTATGATTGTTTTAATTTTGTAAAAATAACGCTTTAATTTTTTTATAAAAGATTGGTAACATTTTTGAGGATAATTTGTTTAAATTAATATAACAGGTATTTTTAAACGATAAAAATATGTATAAAAGTGGTTATATAATTATAAAAATAGCATTATCATTAATTTAATATATAAAAACCCTTAGATCGAGTATAAAATCTACCACAATATATTTAACACCATTTACAATTTTAAGACTTTATAAATTATTATTAATAATACTTACAATTATATCTTTAATAAAAGGCAAGAAGGCTAGGATTTTTATAGAAGAATTATTTATAATGATAAACGTAAGCTTAAAAACCTTTTTAATATATTTAAGCAATATGAGAGCGTTTAGTTTTACATTTAAAAGGGAGATTATATTATGCTTAAATAAAAATATATAAATAAGTTATTATTTTACTTTATCAAAAGTAAAGTAAACTTAAAGATTTATGATATATCTGGTTTCGTTAATTTAGATAATAATTTTAACGTGATTATTTAAAATAATATTAGGAGGCTAAATTATTTTATTATTAAGAAGGATTTTATTTTTATAAGTTTACATCCTGTTGTAAAAATAGCTTAACAAAATAACAAATTTAGGATTTGTAATTTTTATTTATTAAATTAATATAATTATTGATTAAAACTTATATTATAAGTTATATTTGTAAGTGTGATTTTTATTTTTAAAAAAGAAAGTGTTTTTTTCCTTTTTGTTAAGTTTTTTAAGATATAGTAGTGATAAGCTTAAAATAGGTTTGAATTAATAAAAATTACCGGAAAAAATAATGATAAGTATATTATTAAAATTATCTTTTTGTTTTTATATTTTTTATAATTTATTATCCACCTTTTAAAGATTTATAAGCGATATTATATTATATTTATCAATGATTAATATGTTTATATCTTATAAAAAAATTGTTTTTTTAGGTTTAATAATTATTTTTCTATTGTTTAACATAATGTTAAGTATAGAATAATATGTAATATTATTAATATACACTCTAACACATTTTGAAATAATAGTAATTATAATCTTTTAGTGTTTATTATGGCTTTTTAAAACTTAAACTAAGGTTTTAAATATGATGTTTTTTTTAATATCGCCCTTATCACTTAAATAATAAAGAAGTTAAAAATAACCATAAAAGGTTAAAGCGTTTTCCTTAAAAGCTTTTACCCATACTATTTTAACCTTATTTAAATGGTAAAATATAATATTTAAAAATATGACTTATTTTTTATTTAAATTTTGTTTTTTAGCTATCTTAATATTAATGGTGGTTTAATTATTGTTGAAGCGTCATTTAATGGTTAGGATTATAAAATAAATAGTTAAAGCCGGCACGAAAGAAAAGTATGATTTAAATTTGAATTTATTAATATCTTTATTTATTTTAATAAGTTTTATATCTCGTTTAATATCTTGTTTAGCAATATTGTTGAGGTTAAAGCTGATATTAATAATGATGTTATCGTTTATAATATTTGTAATTTTTTTAAGCTTTATGTTATTTAACAATTTTAATAATTATTTTTATTAAAACATATATTTATTTAAGTGTTTTTTAATATTGTTAATAAACGCAGCTAAGTTAAATATATTAAATTTAAAATCGGTAATAACTTATTAATAATATTATGCTTTTAAACTTTTTAAGAATTTGGATAGTTTTATTATATTATTAACATTAACAAACTGCTTTAAACGCTTAATACTTAACTTGAAAAAAGGAGTTATATTAAATGTTATTTAGTGTATAGTGTTATGAATAGCGTTATTAAAAAACTGGAGTTATATTTATTTAATTTCCTTTATTTTATTTTTATTTTCAGCTATATCATTTATATCTTCTTCATTTTTATCGTAATTAATGACGTTATATTATTTATTATTAATATAATTATTTTTATCATAAATTTTAAAATTTTAAATCTTATTATCCCAAATCGCATCTTTTTTACTCTTACATAACAAATTTAAATTATTATTATAAAAACGTAAGTATTTTAAAAAGCTTTATTTAAATTCTTATCATATCTCAATAAAAATACTAGACTTAAAAAAAAAGAACTTTTTTTAAAACATAAAAAACTTAAAGCAGATTATTGCAATACACTAATAAAACCTATCCTTAAAAAAATCGAAAAGATATAAATTTATTAACAAAAATGTTAACATTAATTTCATATAAACAATGCATTAATAAAACTTACTCATTTTAAAAAAACCCTTCAAAAAAATATAACGTAATTATATCTTCACAAGTTTACATATAATTTTAACAATAAAAACATATTCATAAAAATATAAATTACAAAAAATAACTTCACGATACTAATAAACTATATAAATATTAAGTTTAATACCATTCATATCATTAAAAAATATGGTTTTTTTAATATACAATTCTTTATTTTTAAATAAAGTTTTAAAGGTAAGATATTTTATATAAACCTACCAATAAAAAATTGTAAAATATATTATATTTATATATAATTACTGGAAGTTTGGTTTTAATAAATAATAAATTTTATATCTAAAAATATAATTACAAACCTCAATAAACGAAAGTTCTTATTTAAAAAAAATTAATTTAATACTTTTATTAAAAAATTTTAGGCCATTTCGTTTTAGTTATTTTTATTTATAAATATAAAAAACCGCGTTAATATATTATAATTAAACGTTAAGTTAACCAATAAAACACTTATAAGCTTAATTATTTTAATGGCGTAATTTATGTAATAAAAGATAAGAAACCATATATGAATATAAATAATAATAAAGATAAAATTGTGATTATAACAATATGCAATAATAATAACTTTATTTTACTTAATATAATTTAATACATTACGCCTAATCTAAAACACCCCTTTCTTATTAATATACATAGATAATATTAGCTTTTATAACGCTTTAAAATAGTAAGAAAGTTTTTTTTTTAGCCATTCTTCTTTTACTTATATTTAAAATATATTACAATATACTTATACGCCTAAATGACATTAATAACATAATAAGCTTTAAATTCTTACTTTATTTTAAACTTATTCAAATCTATTTATAGAATCTTTAAGGGCTTAAAACAATTATTAACATATCTTTTCTCTACCGTTGTATTATGATTAAAATAACATTAAAAATGTTTATCGATCTAGCTGAAAAAGGCATTTATATCTTTTTAATTACAATTTTCCATTAAGTTTTTTATCTATAATTTGGTATTAATATTTAAAAATAATTAAAAAAAGTTATAAAAATAAAAAGCGTCATGTTAATTAATTTTTATAAATTTAAAATGATAATTAATAAGCTTAAAAATATTATCCTTTATTTTTAAGTGTATAATTTTATCGAAAAAAGCTGTTATATGTTTGTAAAACTAAATTATAATAATAATAAGATCTTAATTAACTTCTTTTATAAAAGCTTCCTTTTTTTTAATAAGATATTTTTTTAATTAACGTGATAGTTTCTTAAAATACTTATTATTTTACCATTATTACTTTATATAAATATAAGGAGGGGTTATTATATTGTTTAAATTTATTGTAAATTAAATAATAAGATATTTATGCTTTATAATTTAATTTTTAATCTTATCGCGTTGATGAATTCTTTTTTCGTTAAATAAAGATTATTATTTGTTGAATATAAAAATCTTATGTAAAAATTATAAAATATTTAAGTTATTAATCTTTTAATAATTATTAATTTCCTGGTTTACTTAAACTAGATCTTTCTTTATAAGCATTTTATAAATTTATCAAATTTATAAAAAGAAAGCTTTATTTATTTAAACCTGATTAATTTTCACGTTATTATCTTTAATTATATGATTAAATATAAAAAAAAAAATATTGGGTGAGTAATGGTAGTAATACTATATTAATGTAATAAAATAAAAGCTTAATTATGCATGTGTTGTTAATTTAACATATTATAAAAATAAGATATGTTTAAATTTATGTTTTAATAATGAAATTATACTTTTAATGCTTTTTTAACTTTTTTTTTTACTTTTTATTAACTATTATAAAATTGTCTTAATTGTATGGAAGTATTTTAATAAAAGTAGACGTGAAGTAATAAAGGTTTTTAATGTTTAAAATTTATGTATTAAACAAAATATAAATAAATATTTAATCGTTTACATTTTTTATAATAATGATAAATAAATCTTTGGGGTTATTATTTTTAGATTCAGCTTTTATTATATTTTAAATAAATTATACTTTATTTATGGCGTTTGTTAAATTACCAGAAAAATTAAAGAAAGCTAATAATGTGATAATAATTAAACGATTTACCTTTAATGTCGATAAATTGTTAATTTTAAGTATAAGATTATCTTTTTTTTTTAATAAAGTAACAATATCCCTTTTATTTAAAACTTTAATCTAATCACATTAAAATAATTTCTTGTCATTTTTAAGAAAAATATTATTTAAAACGTCTCGATTAAAGACAACAAACTTCTCGTTAATATTAAAGACAATTAATAAAGAATTCATTACACTCGTTAACGT